>JANHFP010005014.1:52271-54771 GCA_032468135.1 Calamaria suluensis
ATTCATGATTCATGCACTGTACACAGCAGCATGGGCTGCTGATTTATGGCCGAGCACAGTTCATAGTCAAAATTACAATTTGAGGGATAAAAAGATTAATTACTATTTGTGGCCTGCAATTTTGTGAGGCTAGTGGTTTGCAGCTGTAGAATGATAGTGCTCTACATCAGTCTGTAGTCAGCCATTCACAGATTATTAAAGCTTTGCAAGATTAAGTGCTCCTCCTGCCTGGTGTGTGCTCAGGCAATATGCTAGACAAAAAAGGACCACAGGGATAAATCTGAGGCAAGCAATAGCTGGACATATGTCATAATTGCCAGTTTCCCATAAATTCACAAGACAGTATAGAAAATGGAGCATGATGCAGACATCAAATCGTGACTCTGGTGATTGCTATATATGGCTTCAAGACCTGTAACTTTTGTTACTGCGCCAACCATGTTAATTTATTATTTATTTTTGCAACATGCATTTTCACTTGCAATTCCTCCCCTCTAAATACCCTCCATGAGTGAAAACGAGAAGAAAATGAGTCCCAAGAAATCTGGGTTTTGTTTGTTTTTTAAATGCAAGGGTTTATAAAGTCAGCCTGTTCTTTGCATACATTTGCTAACAACTAATAGCCGGACTGACTTACTGTTCTGTCAATTTTTCAGCCCTTAATGAACCAACAATAGATTATGGATTCCAGAGATTGCAGAAAGTCATTCCACGGCATCCAGGTGATCCAGAACGGTTACCAAAGGTTAGTCACTTCGCCTTTACAGGTTTTGGTGCATTTATTCTCATCAAGTGTATGATCCGGCATGGCAAAACCGAGAGTTGCAATAAATAAAATGTAGGAAAGTGGCATATTCATGCCTGTTAACATTTGGCGAGGGCATACGTAGTGTGTGCTGAGTCGTTTTATTAAAAGAAGGGGGAAAAAAAGAGGGAATGGATTTTCTGATACAAATATTTTGGATTCTACAAGAGGGACATAAAACTTCCTGCGTAATGAAATCGTTCAATTAAACATTTTCCACTCCAGTAGCTTGTAGTGATTTCAATCTAAGCAGCCCCACTCTGATCTGTGATTATTTGACTCTTGTTTTCCTTTCATTTTCTAAAGCTCGATTCAGTTTAATCTTTTGTTTACAAAGCTTTTGTTATAAGTCCCTGACTTAGCAGGCTAACAAATGAAGTCCACATATTAATATCTAGAGGGACTTTCCATTTAAATTCATAAAAGACAAAAGCTGCCTGTGTTGTTTATGCACATGACATATCACAGAATTTTCATTTTGATGTAAAACATTAAAGATAAGTCATGCTTAGAAGTTTTTCCTGTTCTTTGATATAGTTTTTTTTTCTTTCCCTTTCTTTTGTTGCGATCTCTGATTTTCTTTTTCCAAGGCAATCTTGAAAGTAAATGAAAATGCACTCATATCATCTTAACTGATTATTTTATATGCTCTTCTCGTGGCACACAAGTCTTGACCACCTCTGAGTTTTATTAGCACAATAAAAAACCTTTGAGACATTAGCCTTTTTAATGCTCAGCATGAATGGAAGCCTTCAATTGGCTCCTTTTTTAATTTGTGAACATGTTAGTAATTCATATCAGATTATTATTGTTAAAATAAAGTTTCAGGACCTCTTTAAAACGTATGTTAGACATTTCAGCTTGTGAACCTTAATACACTAGGGTAGCACTAGACATGAAACAGCAGGCTTTTACACAAAGATTATGAATGGGAAGTGTGTGGATGGAAAACCACAAATGCAAACAAGTTTTGCCTACAGAGATTTAATCTAAAACCTGTATATATGAAACCATTTAAGAATGTTAATTTTTCCTATTACTCATTGTTCTTCTGGCTTTTGAAATAATTAGCATCTTGATGATTGACTGTTTTTGAAACAACGGCTTGTTTGGGTTTGGCTTAGTGTGTCCCACAAATCCTACCTATTGTGGTTTTCTCCATCAACACACGGCAAAACAAATCATGCCTTCAATTGCTGTCTTAACCTAATCTTTGTGTCCATACAAACATTTTCTTTATCCTTTGGAAGGATACAGTATGTATTGTACCACACTGGAGCTTCAGTATAACTACAACCATCTTCTTCAACTGCAGCCTGATTTTTTTTTTCAACCAAAAGAACTAGACTTTATTTCAACTAGTTCAGGGGTATCCAAATTTGGCAACTTTAAGACTTGTGGATTTCAACCCCCCAGAATTCCTCAGCCAGCAAAGTAACAACTAGAACAGTGGTTCTTAACCTTGTTGGAGGTACTGAACCGCACCAGTTTCATATGCACAGTCACCAAACCCTTCTTTATTATATGTTTATAATGAGTCAGGTGCGTGTCTTGTGTCTTGACCTCCGTGGGAACCCCTGAGACTGACTCACCAAACCCCTAGGATTCAATCAAACCCAGGTTAAGAACCGCTGAAATAGAAGAACTAGACTGTCAACATAGGGGCTTTGTGTTCTAGAATAAAGTTATATTCTA
>JANHFP010005014.1:59771-64819 GCA_032468135.1 Calamaria suluensis
AACGTGCTGCATCAACTTACTCATTACGGTTTAGAAGCCATGGTTTATGGTTTAGGATCTGAACTGCCTGTTGTGGTTTTTTTTCAACTATAGTTAAAGCAAATCCTGCCTTAACATGGTCTTGGAACCCAGCCCTACAATTGCAAGTATTTTCAACTTGTGTACCAGTGGACTATTGTGGTGCATAGCAAAATTGTGTTGGCAGTTTGATATGAAACAAGTGGTCTGAAGCAAAATTTAAATTCCTTGATTCTTTTACTCTCAAAACCAGTTTTCCTATCCCAACTTTGTCATTTACCAAAGAGAGAGAGAGACAGTAGTGATGGAGAGGCTGGCCTTGTTGAAGCTATATACAGAGCCTTGATGGAGCAGTGGTTAGAAAGCAGTATTGCAGGCTAATTTCTGCCAACTGCCAGCAGTTCTATTCTCACTGACTCAAGGTTGACTCAGCCTTCCATGCTGCTGAAGTTGGTAAAATGAGGACCCAGATTGTTGGGGGCAATATGCTGATTCTGTAAAGGCTTACAAAGGACTGTAAAGCACTATGAAGCAGTATATGTCTAAATGCTATTGCTACATGCCCCACAACGAGCAGGTAGATCCCGAATTGTCTTCTTCACCAATATAATCATGGCCAAATAGGTCCACAAGGACATTGGTACCATCAAGCACATCACAACTTTAAAAAAAAAAAAACAAGTTACACCAGATAAAAATGCAAGTTGTTTACTACAAAACATCAAAACACCAGTTTGTTATGTAATATAAAAAGAAGTGTCTTATTTTTAAAAGAAACAGATGTTATATTAGTAAGAGTGCTAGCAAGATTTTAAAACTATTTCTGCCCTGGGTTCACTATTGGAAAATTATACTATTTTTTATTGTACAATGTACAATACTTGTAAATTAAAAGGAACGTAATCTTTCCAAGAACACGGTAATCATGCCTGATATAACCATAGGTCAAAAGGCATCATTTATTAGGATTTGCTACATGAAATACAGGGCAACTAAATGATATTATATGTTTAAAAAAACATATTCATTTATTGTTTCATAGGAAATAATCCTGAAACGAGCAGCTGATATTGCAGAAGCATTATATAGTGTGCCACGTAACCACAATCAGATTCCTACACTTGCCAACACTCCAGCTCATACTGGTATGATGGGAGTAAATTCATTTAGCAGCCAGCTAGCAGTTAATGTTTCAGAAACATCACAGGCTAACGACCAAGGTACGTGAAGAATTATGAATTATGCAGCAAAGTTATTTTTTTTACTCTTGTACAAAACCATTAATTTAGTTAGGCAATTAGCTCCCTGATTATTGGGATTCTTTCAATTTTACTTTGTTTCATCATGCTATGTTAACTAGAAAGAATTAATAACTTGAATTTGATAATAACTAAGCATTGTAAAATATGAAATTTGAAAACCATTCTTTTTAGCTTTGTAAAGACCGCTAGCGGATATCTTTCTTTGCTTTTCCCTCGTGCCTACAATTTGCTTTTTACTGCCACTTTCTTTCGGTCAAACCACACTTCTTCCTTTATCCAATGACCAATTTTTTTTTTTATAAATTGATCAGCGACAATCTTCAGCAATGATCTACAATTACAAGTAGTCTATGACTTATGAACACAATTGATCCCAAAATTTCTGTGGTTAAGTGAGACTTTTATTCAGTGAGTTTTGCCCCATTTTACGACCTTTCTTGGCTCAGTTATTAAGTGAATAACTGCAGTTGATAAGTTAGTAACCTGGTTGTTAACTCAACCTGAAGGTCACAAAAGGTACGTGACCTTGGGACACAGCAACGGTCATAAATGTGAACTTACCGCCAAACATCTGAATTTTGATTGCATGGTCATTTCATAACATTGGAAAACAATTATAAGTCACTTTTTCCAGTGCTGATGTAACTTTGAACTGTCATTAAATAAACAGTTGTAAGTCGAGGACTACCTGTATAGTTGCCTATCTTTTGAGTAGAATAAATGTGTGTGTTACAGTTACCAGGAATTGTGATACCCATTTCCTATTAAATTTGACATATTTGGCTAAAGCATGTTTCAGTAAATTTATTTTGATAATAGCAAAATATATTAGAATTACGGAGATACCTAAATTTCCATCTGGTTTCAACATGCTGCTTAAACTATGGGTTAACAGTGTCAAAATAAACTAGTTTCCCTTGAGCATATCAAAAGTATTTGAGTGAAGGAATTTGAATGGTTTTATTTCCATATTTCAATGATAAATAAACAATGATAAACAATGATTTATTTTCTAAATATAAAGCAATCATTTTATCTTAATTTTTGACATATATAAATAAACAAGTATATAACATGGTCATTTGATACTGTGATTAATCTAAAACAGAAGCAGAAGCTTCTTTCTTGTGTCTGGGATGGAAGAAATTACATAAATTTAGGGGAGGTACCATAATTCTTGTAACAGTAAATTCTAGGAGAAGCTCAATATGGACATAGCCATTGACTATGTACTAAAACAGCTATTTGTAGCCAAATACCCTGCCTCAATTAATTCTGGCTGATAATTGCAAACCTAACAATAGAATATGGAATAAATCCTTCTGATTTACTTTCACATAGACATGGATTGGATTGCAGGTAATTCCTGTGATGCAGGCCCCAACATCTTTTTCATGGGATTTTCAAATATATTATTTTACAATTTAACAATTGTAAGTCACTATCAAGTCACGATCAAAAATGTGTCCCCTACACTGAAGCATAGTCATTTGTTATATTTGTTCAATATTTATTAAAGCGTGATAAATAGAACAAGTTTTTTCTTATTTCTGCTAGGAAATTATCAATACTAAGAAGAAAATTGCAAAACAATTTTTTTACATCTCTGCAGAAAGCGACATGACTTTATAACTGCTTTTGCAAAATATGTCATCTGAAAACTTTAAAAGCGAAAGCTTTTTATGATGTAACCCAGCAATTTAAATTATGAGAATTATTGATAAAGACAAATGTGAGTGAAAGTGATCCAACTACATTGATAAAAAGGTGTTTGTCAGAAGCAGAAACAACTCAGACTGGTCACAGATGGTTTAAATAGAGAAGGTTTGAGAAAAAAAAATGACCTTTCCATGGAAAGAGATGAAAGAGCAAATGACATAAGCCAACATGGTGCGATCAGTCAAAAGTCTGCAGCCTGTGTCCCAAAAAGTGCTTTTCCAAAAGGCATCTGGACTTTCTTGGTTTTTTCCCCCTTGAAACTGTTTTGCTTCTCATCCAAGAAACTTCTTCAGTTCAACTTCTTGGATGAGAAGCACAACATTTTCAAGGAAAAACAACAACTCCAGTTGCCTTTTGGAAAAGCCTTTTGGAACCCGAATGGGACAACTTGCCATGGCCTACTCGCTATGGCCAACCTGCCATGCTGAACTTGCCGTGGGATAATTCATCGTGGCCAATTCACTGCAGGACAACTTTCTGCGGGACAATTAAATAGTTCCATTTAATTATTTCAAATAATTTTTTAAAAAATATTTTCATTTTGGTCATTCCCGTTTCATTTTGTACCTCCTTTTGCATCCTTTCTTTAGTAATTCTATCCCACCGTTTCTTTGATATTAGTGTAATTCTTGTCCTACGGTGAGTTGGTCTGCAGCAAGTTGATCACAGAGAATTATCCTAGACCCCCTTGGGACGTGGATGGTTGAAAATCTCTCCATGGACTTTTAACCGTGGAACCTGTGATGTTATAGGAAACTCTCCATGCCCCATAATAATAACAATCCTTTTCTCGGGATGGGTTTTTCCTCCCAATTCAGTAGGTTACAGTCGCAACACAAGCAGTGTTTCCCCGCGAGGATACGTCCCAAGCAGTACTCCTCAACAGTCCAATTACAACACAGTCAGCAATAGTATGAATGGATATGGCAATGCCAGCATGCCCAACCTCGGCGTACCTGGTTCCCCTGGATTCCTTAATGGGTCAACCGCGAACTCCCCTTACGGCAGTAAGTCTTTATTTCTCAGGCACATCCTGACATCATTCCTGTTTGTTAAGAACTTACTTTGTTACTTCCTTCGACATAAGCTACTGGATAAAAGGAGGGGTGACTCTGGAGGCTGGACAATTAAAAAGGAAAAAGATCATGGACAGTATATTGGTACTTTCAAAAAAATAATATTAATGCTAAAAGAGGAAAAAGTAAGTACCAGATTGGACTGCTCAATTTACAAACTAAGTCCAAGACTAAAGAGTTTGCCTGTTATCCAGAGTGTGGCAAGCCAAACCATTTTATTTTTATCTATGTCATTATCCTTCCCCTAAAGAGGCGAGGACCTACGATGCATCTTTTTTTTTCACCCCTTCCCTTCCCGTTTCCCGTAAACATCCTCAATATGAGTCCTGATTATTTTTGCTTTATTGCAGTAGTGCCGTCCAGCCCTACCATGGCAGCCTCTTCGGTCACCCTTCCTTCAAACTGTAGCAGTACACACGGCATTTTCTCATTCTCACCTGCCAATGTCATCTCTGCAGTGAAACAAAAGAGCGCCTTTGCCCCTGTGGTCAGGCCCCAAGCTTCTCCTCCGCCATCTTGCACCAGCGCAAATGGAAATGGGCTTCAAGGTGAGCTGGACCTCTCTATTACGTGATTTAAGGGTTTCGATGGGTTTTTTTTCCCCCATTCAGAAGATGACATTTTTCAAGTTTTTGGGGAAGGGGAAACATTATCACAAGCAAATATCAAAAGATTTTTTTAAAAAAACCACCCAAAACTTTAGAAACAAAATACATAGGGTTTTTTTTTTCTTTTTTTTTAAAAAAAAATGGCTTTTACTGCAGGAACAAATCTTAAATGGAGCAGCAAAACCATAGCCTACGATTTTAATTTAAGCTGATTATTTGAATCCTTATATTAGAAGAAAGAATAGGTGTTTGCCCATCAGTTCTCCTTAAACCAGGTTTGTTCCTTTAAGTTTGTATATGTTATATGCATCCAATTTCTTTCTTTCTTTTTTTTTTGGGGGGGGGGGATAGTGATATTTTAATAA
>JANHFP010005016.1:0-12013 GCA_032468135.1 Calamaria suluensis
AATAAATAAATAAATAAATAAATAAATAAATAAATAAATAAATAAATAAATAAATAAATAAATAAATAAATCCTCTCCATTCCTTGGGCAGGCAGCACTGACTGGGAAGAAGAACCGCACCTTCGCCAGATGCCAGGCAACGAGACTGGTTACTCTGCCGCCACCATCCGCAAACTTCTGTGTGACGACGCCAGCTGCGTCCTGTGTGCTCAGGCGGCCAGGGAGGCAGAGAACCTGGTGTATATCCAAAGGCTGAACCCTGAGAGTTTTGTCTTACGTAAACCGTCACTCCCCACCACCTCCTATGTGGAACGCTCCAGCCTGCCAGCCGTTTCTGGTTTTCAGGACAGTCCCATCTTCTCCCGGAGCAGGAGTGAAACCCCTGAGATCGGGCCTCTCAGACCCAGCCCATCAGCATCCCCCTTACCCAGGAAGAGGCAGCGCCTGCCCAGACGCAGACCCCAGAGGAAGGAACCTCCCCCTTCCCATCTGCCAGGCGCAGACACTGTTCCAAAACATGCCAGGCGCCTCAGACGTCCTCACCTCCAGACGGCCACTCAAGGGAAGAGTGATGTTGACGCCACTGATGGGCAGAAGGATGAAGAAGATGAGTCCAGCAGTTCTTCAAGTGTGTCTGAGCCCTATTCCACTGGCAGGGAGGGATATGGCCACCCTTCTGGTGTCTCTACCGTTTCCAGCCAGAAGGACCGTGCACTTTGGGGACATCCGAATGCCTTCCACCATCATGAAGATGCTGCGTCCTCCAGTGAGAAGGACACCTCTTCTAGCACCGAAGGAGAAGGCCAGAGGGACACGCATCTCATTTCTGAAGGGGACCGGGATTTTATGACCGCCTCCCTGACTTCAGCTACATCCAGCAGCTCCAAGAAGATGCTACCTGTGGCTACCAAGCTTCCATTTGTACCTGAAGCTGTTCTGAAGAGGTTGGAACACCATTTGGTGGTGAAGAGGATGCAGAATGCAATAGGGCTGCCTGTGATCCTCCTCAGGTCCCTCAAGGCCTTTTGGCCATTTGCTCCAAGTCCCCTTATTTGGTGGCCCCTGAAGAGAGAAGTAGTGGTGGTGACCAGGCCTCAGGTCCTCCCATTTAAGAGTGTGGCCACCAGAAGAAGACTGGAGCAACATGTGAGAAAGAGGACTCACCTCAAGCACTGGGGGCTTCCAAGGAAGGTCCAAGAGGCCCTCAGGCACATGAAGACTGACTTCCACCCCTTGTTTCCCGTGGAGGAAGTGTCTGGTGGAGAAAAGTCTCCAGGCTCAATAAAACATCCTCATTTAGCCTCCCCAACTAGAAAGGCAACTTTGGACCCTCCTCTCCATTCTAAAGTCAGATTCCGGGTTCACATCGGGAAGAAGTTGTTTCAAATTGCCCAGGGGGCATTTCCTAAACGAGTGGAGGAGTCCCAGAAGATGAGCGCCCCAGAGGAGAAGAAAGTAGTCCTTCCAAAGCTGACCAGATTAATCTGGAGGAGCCCCCAGGCACGTGGTGGTCCAAGCCTCGGTCTTCGGAGGAAGGCGGACAGTGTGGAGATGAACATCAAGTGCAAGCACATCCAACTCTTATGGCAGCTCCCCACGTTCTACTCCCAGTCCTTGTCCAAGATGGGTCCTTTTCAACTGCCAGCGGCCCCACCTCAGCTGTCTCGCCCCTCTGGGTTTGGCCACACAGAGACCCCATTTCTGGCCAGGTCTCAGCGGCAGCTCCTGGACTCCCATGTCCTCCGGAAGACGCTCCAGCACCAGTGGGGGAAGCCCAAGCTGGTGCAAAAATCCCTCAGGAAGTTCCTCTCAGCCACACTGCCAGGGGGCCCCTTCAGCCCTGCGACCCCGAAGGGGCCCCGAGTGGACGTGAAGGTGGTCCCCAGAAGCACCTTGCCTTTTGTCCCCTTGGAAGCCAAGAAGAGGCTGGAGGACCACATCAAGAGGAAGATCATTGAGAGACAGTGGGGGGTTCCCCAAAGGGTGTTGACGTCTCTCCAGACGTTCATGCCGACGCCCCCCAAGGAGGCCAGAAAGAGCGAGGAGGTTGCAAAGAGGTCACCTTCTGTGAAGAATTTGGATCTCCTCAAGCTCCCCCAGTCCCTCCAGAAACACGTGGCCCAGAAAGCTCTTGAGATACACCTGGGAGGAGCTGGTCCATTTTCCACGCTGCCTCAGGCAGCTGCCCTCCAAGACAGAGAAGACACACTCCCCAGAATGATCTCCCCTGGGTCGGGGACCCTGCAGCTGCGACCCAAGGAACTGCCCTTCGTGGAGATGATGGCCCTTGAGCGTGTTGAGCTTAGCATCAGGCAGAAAGACTTGGCCCACAAGTGGGGGCTGGTCACTTTGTACCAGAAGTCCCTCTCTCACCTGTTCACAGGGGTTGAATGCCAGGTCCCCCCTCCTCCCTTACCCAGGAGGGCCCTTGGGCTGGACATCAGCTCCCCAGCTACAGTCTCCATCAGCCAAGGAACGCGGGAAGACCTGGAGCGGCATGTCAGAAGGAAGAAGATGCAGCACGCATGGGGGCTGGGAAGCCTCGTCAAGAAATCCCTGCAGCTGTTTTTGCCAGCTGCCCCCCACTGGCACACTGCAAGGCACACTGTGGTGGCCACCCTCCCAGCTGAAATCGCTTTCCTCAGGGACGCCAGCGTGCGTGAGCTGGAGAGGGATGTCAGGAAAAGGGTGGTGCTGCAGAGATGGCACCTGCCCAGGAAGCTCCGAGAGCCAGTCCAGATGCTGGGCTCAGGGACGGCAGCGGCCTCCGGCCCACGTCAGAGGAGAAAGAAGGAACCAAGAAGACTGGATGCTTCCTCCCCACATCAGCCTCAGGTCTCCCACCTGCTGCCAGAAGGGAAAGCCCTGAAGGAGATGGAGGTCTGCCTGGAGAAGAAGCATATGGAGATATTGCTGGGGGTGATGCCTACTGTGGCCAGATTCTCTTGGCAGCGTTCAACGTTCATGCTAAGGAAGCCCCTGCCCAAGCCGATCCCTCCTGGCTGTAACTTCCTCCAGCCGCGTTGCCATTTCTTGCCCTTTGAACGCCCAGAAGATGTGGCCCAGATTGAACAGAACCTGAAGCACAAACGGTTGATGTTCCTCTGGGGCCTGACTACCCAATACCTCGAAGCCCTTGGAGGGATGATGCCAAAGCCACCCGGGCAGCCTCTCCAATCCAGACCGGCAGAGCGGTTGGTCTTCTCAGAGGTACAGGCCCTCTTCCTCCAGGAGAACATCAGAGGAACCTTTGAAGGACACATCCGTAGGAAGTGGCTGCAGCATGAGTGGGGGCTGCCAGACGTGATCTGGAGGTCTCTCAGAGGCTTCATGGAAGGAGCTCCCTCACAACTCTCCCAACAATGTGTAATTGAAGTGCAGATTCTGCACAAGGACTTGACCTTCCTCCCTCAAGATTCCAGCCAATTCCTGGAGCGCCACATCCATAGAAGGAAGTATCAGCATCGGTGGGGTTTGCCCAAGAGGGTGCAGGAAGCGATGAAGGGGCTGGGGGCTGAGTCCACCGCTGGTCCTCAGCCCAAGGAAATGCAAGAGGTGGACCAGAGTCAGGTGGGCCTTGGGTCCTCTGAATCAGTGGCCACCAACGGGGAGAAGGCACCTCATCCCCCATCTCCAGGGGAAGCGTCCCCACCTGAGACTCTGTTCCTTAGGAGCGAGGTGGTGGAAAGCATCCAGATTCTCTTCCGTAAGAAGTCTGTGGAACTACATATGGGGGTCCTCCCAGGGGTGGCCAGGCAGTCCTGGCAGAGCCTCCCTCCTTCCAGAGCCCCCCTTCCCAAGACGGCTTCCCCGGGCCTCTCGGCCTCACAGCCACGCAGACAGTTCCTGCCCTTTCTGCATGCTGAAGACACCGGACGGATGGAGCTGGCCATTTTGCACCATCAGTTGACCTCCCTTTGGGGCCTGCCCAAGGCCTACCTGGGAGGCGTAGCCGCCCTGCAGCCCAAACTGTCCCCCAGCGACAGGAGGTCCAGGCAAGGAGACCTCTCTGAGGAGCAGACCCTCTCCCTCCCAGTGGAGGCCCAAGAGACCCTGGAATTGCACGTCAGGAAGAAGAGGTTGGAGCACAGGTGGGGCTTCCCCAGACTCATTCAGAAATCCCTGAAGGGCTTCATGGAAGGGGCTCCTGCCCAGCGCAGCCTCCAGAAGACGGGCAGCTATGCCCGCGTCCTGTGCCAGGTCCCAGCCTTCCTTCCTCAAAGCACCTGCGCCCACCTGGAATCCCACATCCAGAGGAGGTATCTACAGCAACAATGGCGTTTGCCAGGAAAGGCCCTGGAGTCCCTTAAGCGTCTCCATCCTCGGCTTGAGTTAAGCCAATCTGACTTGAGGAGCAGTGAGGGTGGGGATATTGCCCCCTATTGTGGGGGACAGGGGGAGCGTTCTGAGCACCCCACTCTGGACCATGGGCATGTCCAACCAGGAGGGGACATGGGAACTGCTGGCTCAGTAGAGGGCGCCCCACAGTGGGCTGAGGTTCTGTCTAAAATGGACTCCAAAGATGTGAATCAACTTCAAATCTTCTTGCGTAAGAAGAGCGTGGAGGTTCAATTGGAAGCGATCCCAAATATCGCCTGGACCCAGAGCTCTTCAAGGCAATGCCTCCCCAAGCAGGTCCCTCCTGGCCTTAGGATGCCGCAGCCCCGATCCTCCTCCCTGTCCTCCTTCTGTGCAGGGGAGATGGAGCGGATCGAAATGGCCATTCGTTGCAACTATCTCAACTCCTTGTGGAGCTTCGGAATGCGCTACGTGGATGTTCTGAGTGCTTTGCCCTTCACGCCGTTCTCCAAGCCTTTCAGACTGAGAAGGACCAGCCTTGAATTCTCAGAGGTCGAAACATCATTCCTCCAGCAGCAGGAAAGGCAAAGTCTAGAAGGTCACGTTGCAAAGAAGAAGATCCACCATGCTTGGGGCTTTCCGGTTCTGGTCCAGAAATCGGTGAAGGCCTTCATGCAAGAACGTCCCGTGCCACCCACCCCACAAGGGACCCTAATCGATGTCCATGTTATGCATCAGAGGCCATCTTTCCTTCTCCAAGTTGTCTCCAGCCACTTGGAGTTCCATGTTAAGAAGATGAAGTTCCAGCGGCAATGGGGGCTACCCAGGAGGGCATTAAAATCCCTCTGGATGCTCTGCCCAACAGGTGAGGATGCTGAGGCGGAGAGGCCACCAACGTCTCACCTTGATCCAACCTGGAGGAACTTCCCCAGAGGTCCTAGCTTGGAGACCGCTTCAGTAGGTTGGCCTGGAGGAGCACAGAGAACACAACAGGACCTCAGGACAAAAAGCTTAGGTACTTTGGACCCTCCAACCCTGAGGAAGCTACAGCTTCACCTGGCTAAGAAACGCATGGAGAACCAACACGGGGTTCTTCCAACCATTGTTAAAGACTCTGTTCAACCTGGAGATCTCTATCCAAAGCAGGTGCTTCCTAAGCTGATCCTTCCTGGCCAGGGGCTGCTATGGCCTCGCAACCACACCCTGCTTACTGTGCCTCCAGAAGACAAGGCTCGCTTGGAGTGGGTGGTGCAGGGAAAGTACTTTGCTTCCTTGTGGGGATTGGGTCTGAGATACCAGGAGGCCCTTGCTGGAATGATGCCCAGTTTTGCCTCCCCATTCCCCAGGCGCAGGCTGGCACAGACGGGTTTCTCAGGGATGCAGATGTTCTTCCTCCAAACAGAGGACAGAGAAGTCCTAGAAGATCACATGAAGAGGAAAAGGATACAGCACATGTGGAGCATCCCAGTTCTTGTCCGCTGGTCCCTGGAGAGCTTCATGTCAAGAGCTCCTTTGTGCCCCAGCACCCATAAGGTGGAGACCAACTTCCGCATTTTGCTTTATGAGGTGCATTTTCTGCCCCCCAACACCCGAACCCACTTGGAGCACCACATTCAGAGGCGGAAACTTCTACAGAGGTGGGGGCTGCCAAAACAGATCCACATGTCTTTAAGGATCTTCCTGCCAAGGGCCTTGGGGAAGGCTCCGGTTCCCCCCACTGAGGAACCTTTGGAGGGACCAGCGGACCAGAAGTGGAAGCAACCACCAACCAAGCAGCAGACCTTTTGTTTCCAGGAGGTGGAGACACCATTCCTACAAGACGAGGAAAAGGAGGTCCTGGAGTATCATATCAAGAAGAGGAGGCTTCAGCACCAGTGGGGGCTGCCTGCTGCCATCCAGAGGTCTCTGAAAGCTTTTGCACCCCCTCCCCTTGGACCAGCCCTCCCTCCAAAGAAGGCAGCTCATGACATGGAAATCCAGGTTCAAAGGCCACGTTTCCTCCTTCTGCACTTCCAGGAGAACCTGGAGGAAAGCCTGAAAAGTATGGTCACCCATCAGCAGTGGAGGCTTACAAAGAAAGTCCATGACTCCCTACGGGCATTCTCTTCTGCCACGCCAGTCAGAAAGCCACAGCCCTATCAGGAAAAGGCAGGACCTGATCACCTTGCCAAGAAGGACCACCTCAGGAAACACCTCAGGAGAAAGTCGACAGAAATTAGCTTCCAGTCCAGGACAGTCCCAGACATTCTGCTTCCTGAGTTCCTTCCCAGTGAAAGGGGCCCCATAAGCACCGCTCAGCAACCGGGGCCAGCCTCAGCCGTAAGCCATAAGGGACCTGACCAGAGAACCTCTCAAGCCGAGGCCAAAGGCCTTCTGGAATTCCACATCTTACACAAGAAGATCTGTCACGAGTGGGGCTTGCCACGAATTGTGCAGAAATCTCTTTTGGCATTCTGCCCACCTGTCCCTAAGCCAGGAGCCGATCAGGGATCAGTTGGGGAGGAGCTGGAGACCACGGAGGAAGATGGAGCCACCGCCAAGGAGAATGTCCTTCAAGAAGATGAAATGAAATTCTTGGCAGAGAGCCAACAGGTGACAGAGGAAGAGGTGAATGAGACTCCCCAAGACTCCAAAAGAGGCAGCACCGAGGCCACAGAGTCGGAAAAACCGACCCTCGCTGATGGAATGCCAGAGTCTTCAGAAGAAATCAGCTCCACTAGTGGGAAATCCCAAGAGAACAAAGACAAAAGCCACAGGCAGTTACAAGACACAGAAAAAGAAGACAGGTTTACTTCCAGGATTCCAGAGCACCCCACAAAAACCAGTCCTGATGTTGTAAGTCCTCAATCTGTAACGATGTCCACTACTACTAATTCCCAGAGTCCACCAGCCTCAGAAGAAGCCAACATCACAAGTGAGGGGCCAGAAGCCACTGGGGACAAGAATCCAGAGACATCTAAAGGAACAACTACTGAGAGTACAAGTCTTCAAGCTTCAGAAGGAGCAAATGTGGCCGGATTGCAGGTTGATGCTTCGGTGGCTAATGAGACTCCATGGTCTGTGGAGACAAAAGGCCCATCAGGCTCAGGGAATGAGAGTCTGGCACTGGAGACCCCACAGGCTGCAGGAGGAGGAGGGACAGTGGAGATCACATCGAGTGGAGATGCTGCAGCAGAGAATGGAAGATACTCTCCAGGTACCAGTTCTCTACAGATGGAAGAAGAAGGGATCCATGGGGCTGCAGAAGAGGAAGGCAGGACTGTCCCTGGTCTCCTGGTTGGACCAGAGGATGTTGCTTCGGACAGCCTTCATGCCCCCAAAGAATCCACTGAGGGATTACGCATCAATAGTCCACCGTCAGCTGAAGAAACATCCATTACCAGCAAAGGTTCCCAAGCTACAGAAGGAGTGGTTGAGCTACAGAGCAGAAAAGACACTGCTGAGATGCCACAGGACACAGGAGAAATGGCCGGAGCCAGCAAACTCCCAGAAGATGAAGAAGACACTGAGAACGTGACCTCTCCTAACTCAGAGGCCACACGGAGTCCTGCCTCTGAGATTTCATGGGCTGCGGAAGGAGGGAGGGCTGAGAGCCCAGCGGGAGGGAAAGCGAAGGATGCTGTAGTCATGGCGGCCACTGAAGAGAGTGACTTTCCTGGGGGGCGACCTGGGGAGAAGCCACAGTCCATCAAGGATATGAGCCTTGCAGATGCCAGGAGGAGGCCATCGACTGCTGACAAGATCATGGCTGTCAACGTGGAGGCAAATGTCCCAGATCAGACACTTCCAACCAGGGAAGGAGGCATGAGTCCACAGGTTCCACTGGAGGTGACTCCCTCTGGATCACCAGTTCCAGGAGATACAGAGGAAGCAAAGACCCCTGAGGAGGAGGCTGCTTGGCTTCAAGATGGAACAAACATAGTGTCTGGAGACTCAGAAGCCCCAGTTCCAGACAGATCTCCAAACATGGACACAAAGGGGCAAAATCCACCTGCTGGAGAAGGAGAGAGCATCAGTCTTGGGGAACTCTCCAGTGGAAGAAGTCCAGAGGAGGAGACGGGAACAAGCCCCTTGGGCGAAGATTCAGAGGCTGCACGCAAAGGAGCCATCACTTCGGACAGCCCGTCAGGCCACGAGGGAGGAAATGCAGAGAAGGGAGCCCTCTTAGCAGGGGAGGAGAGGAGACGCTCCGGGCTGCATCCGCAGTGGGTCGCAGATGCAGAGAGACCTTCAGTGGAAGGGCGAGCTGTGAGGGGCCTGGTCGCAGGCAGACGGAGCCCCACGGCGGAGAGCCCCCCAGCGGCAGAGAGAAAGAGGAGGGGTGGCAAGACCCGGGTGAAAGACACAACGGGCCACGTGGCAAACCCCCTTCCAGGAGAAGCTCCCGAACAAACCCAAAAGTCCTTCAGGGCGTTTCTGTCCCAGTCCAGATTTCCTAGCTACCATAAATCAACCAGAGTACATTTTCGTACAGAGCAAGAACCGGACTCTCCCTCACCAACCTACCGGTCTGAAGTGCGGCTTCGATTGCAGCCTGGAGGAAGTATTAGCTCCTGGGTGTCTACTGGGGAGCCCTCTTGGTCCTCATCTCCAAAGGCTCTTCCTGACATGGAGGCTTCAGAGGGAGGAAGCAGCCGGGAGATGCAACGTGGAGAAGGTAAAGGCAGGTTCTCCAGCCCTAAAGGGAGACCTTCATCACGGGATAAAGCAGAGCTGTGGTTTCCACGCTTCCCATTGCATCAGGGAACCACAAAGCAGGACTGGTTCACCTTTTCTGAGCCAGAAGATTATGGAAGCCCATCATCGCTTCCTCCTCAATTCAGCTATGACGAGCAAGATGCCAGCCTTAGAGGCAGCCACATTTGCAACACCTCAGAGTCCATCTCTCGAGAGGGCGATGCAGAATCCATGCCAAGCAGTTCCATTGAGCAGTTGCTCTGGGACAAAGAGAGCTTCTCACGGCAGCTGGAACGCAGCATGGAAGGAATGGTAAGACGCAGCGCATCTCCATCAGGGGTGAGACAGTCACGAATGATCTGCTCTCCGTATGAGTGTGGTGCCAGAGTTTGTGAAGGAGAGGTAGGTCAGAAGGGGGAGCAGCGAGAGGAAGCTGCCCCCATGGCCAGAGATGTAAGAACCAGGTCCGCGGCATCTCCGGGAGACAATGAGAGCCAGAAGACGACCAGCCGTGCAGAAAGCATAGTAGAGGGTCTTCTCCCAGAGCAGGAGAACCTTCTCAAACCTTCTGAAGTGGCAACCAACCCTCTGTTCAGGTCCCACGTCATCCAGAGAGCCTTGGGTTCCTTCATACTTCCTGCCTGTGTGATCTCCTCATATTCGACCTGTGAAGATGTGGAGCTGCAACTCATTCGGCGGGCAGGCAGGAAACACCGGCAGTGGTTGAGTGGCCAATCAGTTGAGGAAAAGCCACCAGAACAAGAACGTGGTGTTGGAGGTGGAAGACCACCGAGCTCTGCAGCTCCCTATACGGGACAACCTAAGGACTGGGCTTACAGGGACCTGCGGGAGCCACCTGCTGCACCTCATCCAACACCCAACCGGAGCACCCCCACGCTGGACCAGCAGGACCATGAAGGTTCCCAGGTGACTGGTGAGGCTTCAAGTGAGGGTTCTGAACTCTCAAAGCTATCGAGTAAGAAGTTCTCAGTTGTATCTTTTCTGGAAGCAGGTAGTGATTTGCCAGCCCCCCCGTCAGATTGGCTTCGGTCAGAAACAGGAGCAGAGAGCGCGTATGAGGATGTCACCAGAGATGTTCCTCAGACACCACACCAGCAGTCAAGGCAAACAAGTCCAACATCTCTAGAAGACCGCTCCCAGTTCAGCACAGAATGTGAGTGGGACAGAGTAGGGGACTGGGCCACCGAAGACATGAATAGTGAAAGTCTCACCACGGAGGAGGACAGCTCTCGGAGGCCCTCAGAAGGGTTTTCACTGAAGGGTCTTCATGCCAGCTCAAGATCACAGAGTAAAGGCACATCGTCCAGCTCCAGGATGGAGAAGAGCAGAGGTTTCTCTATCATTGGCTCAGTTCTGGAGAAAAAGCTCTCCTTGAAGCAGGGGATGGACCTTTGGCTACATGGCCAGAGCTGCTGGTTGACCACCTGGATGAAGAGACATGGAGCCCGCAGTGAAGAAGGGGCGGCTGCAGGAAGAGCTGGTTTCTCTGGGGACATTGAGCCTACCCTAGGAGGAGATGCTGCAGAGGGTTGGAGGGACCCCCGTCCTGGACTTCAGAGTAGAGAGGAGACTTCCAGGGTAGGTGGGACTCGCGTTCCCCAAAGACAGAAATGTCCAACTGGAAGACCAGGTCCCCACCACAGATGTGACACTTCCACGGGCTCCTACTCCACTCCTGGTCAAGCGAGTGGGTCTTCTTCAGAGGACTACACCCAGGAAAAGACTCGGGGCCCAGCAGCTGCTTTGGCCTGGGGTAGGACGGGGCTCAAGACCTCCAGCTTCACATCCGTGGCCAGAAAGAGGAAGACTCCCAAGACCCAGGGCCTGGGAAGAGCAGCCGAAAGGGGCCCCGGTGACAGGATGTGGGGGCCCAGCAGGAGGAAAGCGAGGCCCGGCAAGAGAGGCTGCGAGGAGAGCTCCTCCAGCAGCAGGGAAGGGAGGCCCACCAGTGGCACCTCCGGCAGTGAAGGGCAGCCGGCCACTCACGCTGAAGGGCCGGCCGAAACGAGAGAGGGGAGACCAAGCGGGGGAAGGGAGGACCCACCGGGGGGCCCTGGGGCTCCCGAGGCCACAGCCTCCCCAGTGCGCACCTTTCCCTACAGGGAGCAGTTCCGCAACCTGAAAGAAAGGATCCAGCTGCGACGGAAGGAGATCTGGAGCTCCCCGGAGAGCCAGGACGAGAAGCCAGGCTAGATGTTCTCCAGAGCAGTTGTGTAAATAGTTGGCTTTATTTTTATTTTTATTTTTTTAAAAATATCCATTAAACTTTTTAAATGCGCGCTTTGAAATCAGTCCGAGACGGCCATGCATGTTGCATTTCCCCGCCTCTTTGGAGGAGGGGTCTCTTCGCCTCCCCCTCCCCTTGCATCTCCCCTCAGCTCCTTGGTCCCTGGAGTTCTCTCAAAGGGGCAAGAAAGCTCTTTCCCAGGCACCCCTGCTGAGTTCCTGAGCCTCTCCCAACGGCTCCTCACTCTGTGGGACTCGGGCACCCCAAATATCTGGGGCTCTCCACGCCTCCCTATAGTTCAGCCAGGGAGTTGCCCCTGAGACAGGGGGAAGCAGTAGCAGCAGCCTTTAAGACTTATATCCTGCTTTACAGCCCTCTGTAAGCAGTTTACAGACTTGGCCCTTTGCCCCCAATAATCAGGGTCATCGTCTTGCCCACCTCCTCGGAAAGGATGGAAAGGCTGAGTCAACCTTGAGCTGGTCAGGATCGAACTGCTGGTAGTGGGCAGAGTCAGCCTGCAATCCTGCGTTCCGACCACTGGGCCACCAGGGTTCAGTAACAAACCGACGGAGTTGGGACGGAGTTTCTCCTGGTTTCTAGGTTGGTTCGCTCCATCATTAGTTCCCATCTGTTGTTTCTAGTCCTGCACTTCAGGTGCTTTTGGGGCAGGGGTCTTCAACCTTGGCCATGTTAAGACTTGTGGACTTCAGCTCCCAGAGTCCCTCAGCCAGCTGGCTGAGGGAACTCTGGGAGTTGATGTCCACAAGTCTTAATGTGGTCAAGGTTGGA
>JANHFP010005017.1:16847-31740 GCA_032468135.1 Calamaria suluensis
TATCTATCTATCTATCTATCTATCTATCTATCTATCTATCTATCTATCTATCTATCTATCTATCTATCATCTATCCATCTATCAGGTATCTATCATATCATTTTTGATGACGATGTGTAAATAACCTTAAAAACACATTTTATGTAGATTTATGGATAGATATCTTATGTATTTTAAGTATATTAAGCTTTCAGCTTAGGAGTAAATTTATACACAGGTATTTACACATAGGTATGATTTACACATGAGTGTGTAGAAATGTATTTCTAAAAAAGAACTGGATACAGGGATCAACAGGCTACTTCTAATATATAGTTTTTTAGTTTACCAATGGTAGGTAATTATAGATTAAAGTATCTGTATTGTTAGACTACCCGGCAATAGTACCATCTGTGTAACTGGTGTTGTTTCAGTTCAGTTGGCTTCTCTATTGAGTTTGAGGCTTTGCCAACCTGGCATTCTTCAAACATTTTGACAATGCTGCTGAGCAGATGAGATTGGAAAGAGGTGATGGGATTTGTAGGCTGGTCCTAGATTGGACTATTTAGCTGCTGCTCATTTCTTAAGTGGAACATTGCTCAGGACCCCCCACAAAGAGTATTCTGCCAAATCTAATACATGGAGGATAGTTATGGTCAGCAAGCAGATGCCTCCCCTATGAAAGTACAGACAAGAAGATAAATACATAAGATCCAAAGTCTTTGGAATGGTTGCAATTCATTCACTTGCCAAAGAGTCCACCAGAGCCAATGAAATGAGTATCTTGTGACTCTATGCAAAATGTTGCAGCCATCTTACTGAATGCTTTTGAAAAGTAATAAAATATTTAAAAGCCATAAATGATTTGTTTGTCCAGCTGCTGAATTATATATGGAAAGAGTTGACCTAGTGTTCCATTATTTCTATCAAATTTGCCATCATGATTTGTTTGCCAGCTTTGATAGGAGCTAGCTAAATGTGACTCCAGACTGCAATGTTACCCGGTACCTAGAGTGTGAAAGTGTTTTTAGGGATCTTAGCATTTAAATATGAATGTAGTCCTTTGTTCCTGGTTATTTTAATAAAAAATAGCAATTGCTTTTCTGTCATTCAAAATAATATGAAGAATAAAAACAGATTTAAAAATGCAACAGAAGTCTACCTTTAAGTAGAACGATTCCCCTAGGGATTTTCAACTATAAATATGTTTATAGTTAAAAATTCCTCAAGGAACCACTCCAATAAGTTTAGAGAGACGAACTTTCCCAGATTTCTCTGTAGGAAATGCCTAACTTTTTGTTTTGGCAACTATCTCTTCCAAAAGGTTGCAGAACACTATCTTTGACCTAAACCTAATCATCAGGGAAGACCTAATGGCCAAGTAGAGTAGTGACAACTTACCCACCTCTTCCTTGAACAGTTACATCCCAACTGTTTTCAGAAGCAGAATATTTCTCTGGTCAAAAGTTAACACAGTTTGCCACCTCTTTGTTTCTGCAAGAGACAATGTGCCTTTCAGTAGCATCACAGGAAAGGGGAGCATCCCTAGCATTCCCCCACGAGAAAAAGACAGGAAGTCGCTCCTGCCAATTTCTGCCTATATGGCAGTGGTGGAATCCAATTTTTTTTACTACCGGTTCTTTGGGTGTGGCTTCGTGGGCATGAGGTGGCTCAGTGGGCATGGCAGGAGAAGGATACTGCAAAATCTCCACTCCCACCCCACTCCGGGGAAAAGATACTGCAAAATCCCCATTCCCTTCCCACTCCTGGGGGGAGGATATTGCAAAATCTCCATTCCGAGCCCATTCTGGGTCCCTCCAGAGGTGGTATTTGCCAGTTCTCCAAACCGCTTAAAATTTCCACTACCGGTTCTCCAGAACCTGTCAGAACCTGCTGAATTTCACCCCTGCTATATGGTATCTGTCAAGGAGAAACGAATCTGTCCAGAGGAATGGTTGTGAATAATTTGGACTGCTGTATTTCTGGAATGGGCTGTTCTAAATTTTTGCATGCTGGCACAGCAAGCCATAGCATTATGCAGCAAATTACTTGAAATGCTTCTTTGTGGCTTTTATTGCCAGCCCAAAGAGGAGGCAATTTCCTTGCTATGCCAACTGAATTTTGTAATGGCACTCAAGGATTTCGTAATAATAGTTTTCCCTTTCCTTGGTGAGAAGAGCGTGCAAGAGAAGAGAGAGTTTTTCCCCTTTTGCTTTTGATCCAACTTTCTCTTATTAAATGAAGTCCTTTCTAGACTGGCATGTTTTAATTATGAATCCTGGAATGTTGATATAATCATGGCCTTATTCCAAATCTCAGCAATTGATGCTATTGATTTAATTAGTAAGATCATAACGCCTTGTAATGTTCAAATCTAGTTTCTGTAATGAAGCCCTCTTGTTAATTAATTGAGATTTATTTGTATATTTATAAGCTCTTCGCGTCCTAAGGATCTCAGGGTATATGATCAATGGGTAATATCCATATTACCAATGGGTAAAAATATAACGGCTATCCTATTGAAAGTCCCCAACACTGAAGGGGAATATCAGGGCTTTTCCTGGTTCTGAGAAGGAAATCATGTTGGCACCAGTATTTCTCTATTATTCATGCAATTCATCTAATTCAGAGATCTTCAAACTTCAAACCAGCATAGCTGGCTGGAGAATTCTGGGAGTTGAAGTCCACAAGTCTTAAAGCTGCCAACTTTGAAAACCTCTCATCTAATTAGTCTGTCAGTGAGAACTCCGCTGGTTCAGAAAACCCTAAACATTTGAAAGAGTATAAGATTCCCATGTCACATGAATTGGTGCCAAGATCCTGAACCAATCAAATTTCTCTGTGTTATGTTCACTCAGCCTGAATGTATGATTCAACAGGCAGACCACTGAGTTGCATAAAATGATGAATTCGACATGACTTAAGTTTCACTGTTTTCAGTAGGCCAGATGCAGAAATGTATTTTCAGAAGTCCAGAATAAAACATCCTGGAAAATTAAGGACAGAAATCTTATCCGGAGAGTATATGGTGTTGCTTCCATGGGAATAACGAAGGGTCCTCTCTGAAGCTCCACTGCCCTTTTAAAGAAGTGATTTACCTGCCCTTTTTTCACTCAATACATAAAAACAAATAAGCCACCCTTGTAGCAGAGGCTGCATTCCTTCTTTCTTTTCAACCACAATTTCAAGAGGTTTCCCCTGGTTTTTTGAAGAGGAAAAAGCAATTTTGTCTTCTGCTGGATTGCTTGTTATAGGTACGAATCAGAATGCAATCAAGGTTGAAGCACTAAAAAAAAATCTTAGGACAATCAAGACTTAATTCATCAGCAGGGAACCTCCAAATCATCTGCTTCTTAGCAGACGAAAACACTGCATGAATTGCTGAGTCAGTTCCTTCCCTTTGTATTGATTTTTTTTTCTTTTAGTCTGTTTTGCACCGCTGAGTATTTATGAAGGAGAGAAGAGCTGCTTCTGCCAGTACAGGCAAATGTGAGATGGATGTATCTGTCAAAACCTAAGCAAAAATCCTAGGTTGTTTTCCCCCTTCCACCCCCCCTCGCTCCTCCACCTGTCTCTCCCATTCTTTCAAATGAAATTAGAAAGAATTAGATTTTTGAAGCATGACTGTAGCCTTGCAAATTATTCAGGGAAGCTCAGTCCACCTCCCTGAACAGCTTCCCCACTGTCCAAACTTATTTGCTCATCTTCTCTTTCATTTATTAGATTTCATGATTTAAACTTGATTTGCAGTTGATGGATTTTTTAAAAAAAAATAATAATAATCAGACAGACAGTTCACCAAGGTCAATATTTTATATCGGGAACGGAATAGCCTTCAGTCTGCTTGTAGTCAACAGTCGCCTGGGAGAAATGAGCAATGGCTTTTTTCATGGCAGACGAGCATTCTTATAACTGGAAAAAAATTATGGCCAGAGTAAAAATGATGTAAGTGAAAATAATACTTAACATCCAGGAAATAAGAAGTATTCTTTTTTAAAAAATAATATTTATTAGTTATTTACAACAAAAATAAATAAATAAACAAAAACAATACGTAAATAAGAGACTAATAATAGATTAAAATGTGTTTACAATCAATATCCATCTTATCTACCTTATTCACCATATATCTGTTTTTCTATTATCAATCAATAAGAGGTATTCTAAAGGCTTCTGAAATGTTCCTGAAAAAAGTACAAGGAGAATAGGGATATGATAGAAAGCCAAGGGGAGAAGGAGTGGAAAAAGAAAAATTTAAGAAACATACATTTCTTATTTCAAGTAAAATAACATATTCTTGGTTTTCATTTAACAATATTATTTAATTGTGTAATTACTTGTTTTTTAAACTGATGCATAAATTAAAAAATCCAATAACTATGAATGCAGGTCTATTGAATGTTAATGGTTTCTCAGGACTCCCCGAAACCCAGATTTAGTACTTTCAAAGTACTACAGTGTTGGTTTGAGTAAAAGAAGCTGTTTAACAACAAATATCTATTTTTCTGTGAAATGTATTCACAAATTTAAAAAGCAGCAGACAGAGCTTTAAAATATCTCAGACCTGATTTGAATTTTTTAAAAGCTAGGAAATCTAGTTCCAGTAGTGAATTCACAATTCATCATCCTAAAAGAAATGTTTTACCTGGGAAACATTATTAATTCTACGATTGGGGAAAACATGGACTTGATATTTCTGGGTTTATTTGCAAATATGTAATATAAGATCTGTGTACATTATAGAAAAATAGTATCTATCCATCAAATATCTATGTATGTTATGCATACAATGTTTAAACTCAAAACAGTATTAAAGCCATTCTTTACTGAGAAAGAATTAAATCTAGAATATTATTTGTTAGGTCTCTATTATAATCTAATGATTTATAAATCAAATTTATGACAAAACAGCTCTACTAAAACTATTGTCCCTACTTAAGGACCCATGGATCAAGGGAATTAAGTGTCAATGTCACCAAGAGACAGAGGTGTCAATACTACAGGAAGATCTATTAGTAATTTTGGCAAGGAGGAACTATGATTTGTAACATACTCCAATTTGCCTAAAATGTGTCATACATTCAGACATTGCAGATGTAATCGATTGCCAGAAGCCAGCTTTCAGAGGGAACTTCAGAATAATGCTCCAAGGTAGGATTTGTTTTATTATTACTGTTTCATTGTGCACTGTGAACCTGTAGGTGTCAAAACTAGAATTAAATTCTGCAGTTATAAATGAATCATGTCTGGCATCTTCAGATCTGAGTTACAGTTTTGATTGATTATGTTCTATTGAGTTGTTGTCAACTCTTAGTGAGCACATAGATTTTCTTCATGACAATCTGTATCTTTGGGCCTTCCAGCAGTGTACCCATCACCACCGTAATTGAGTCTATCCCTGTGATGCTAGCCATCCTCTTCTTTTTTCCCTTATATCTTTTCCAGCATTGAGCCTTTCCCAGTGAGTTGAGTCCTTGTCTATAGTAGTGGCCAAAATGGTAGAAACCTTTTGGGCGAAAGTGTATTTTTGAGGTTTGATGGCAAATAGCACCACTGGGGTTTTTTGGAGTTTCAAGATATTCCACTGCTAGAATGGTCTGGGAATAGCCCAGACCTTAACCCAATTGAAAATCTATGGAGCCAAGTTGTTAGTCTGAAGTGACCCAGTTAATAGAAGCAATCATTCAATCTTGGTTTCACATTATAACAGCTGCAGAACTAAAACACTTGGTTCACTCCATGTGAAGATGTTGTAAGGCTGCAACTGATGCTAAAGGTTACCCAACTAAGTATTCACTGACCTGATAATTTCTGTATATCTCATTTTTTCTATGGTGATAATTTTTGTATATCTTCACTTTTCTTCTTTATACTGTAACTGCTATTCTAATAGCAAATCCTTCATAAAACTTATTGCATTAAATTTTTGATTAAATTATCTTTCCTTTGATATATAATTTTATGGTACTACTCCGAAAAAAGTGGTGTTATTACCCAGTTTCCCCTAAAATAAGACATCCCCTGATAATAAGCCTGATTGGACTTTTGAGCACATGCTTTAAAATAAGCCTTCCCCCAAAAAATAAGACCTCCCCAAAAATAAGGCCAAGCACTTATTTCAGGGTTCAAAAATATAAGACAGGGTCTTATTTTCGGGAAAACATGGTAGCTAGTTTTAGAAAATACACTTTTCCCAAAAGGTTTCCACAAATTTTTCCACTACTGTAACTTCTTCACAAGCCTTCCAAAGATGTAGACCAGCTACAGGTAGCAAAGCGGGTGTGCAATTTTTTTCATTGTTCCTACAAACTGATAAGGACTGAAAGACGGAGAAGCCAGTGGGTCAAAGGAGACAATTACTAGTCAATTCCAACCCAATGAGGACCTACTGAAATATAGGGGCTGCAGAAGGGAGGAAATATAAGGTTAAGTGAAAGTGGAAACTAGATTAAGTCTTGGGTAAAATGAATATAAAGGAGAAAGCTACAGAAAGAACTATGTTACTACTGCCTATTGCTAGAAAAAAATGGGCAGTTAAGAACACAGGATAAAGGAGAAATTTGTAACCTTGTTAAGCATTGTCACTTATAGCTTAGAGATACAGTATTAAATCAGATAGGTTGACTCTAAGCTATATATCATAAGCTTAACACCCTAGGACTGTATAGTTCATTTAATAAAGATCTCAAGAACTGCATTTAACTGTAAATGCCAAAGGAAAAGCATTCAGCCTCCTGATCTGTAGTTTATACTGCATCTTAAATACAACCCTGCCACACTGCCTCAAAAAGAATGGTTAGGAATAGTTTTAGGAAATGTATTCACAACAAAATCTATCTCATATGGTCCAACTTGCTAGCACAAATTCAGTTTGTACAGGTTTTTTTAAATTTTCTGAGCACTGTGATTGTGTTTAATGACATCAAAATTTAAATCTCTCTTCCATATTTTCTGTCCATTTCTGAATTTTGTGGCAATTTGACTGAAATAACACAGGCAATTTTGTAGATAATGAAAAGTCAACAGAGAGTCAGCAATCAATATTTACATCAGAAACTTGCTGAGATGACTTTGTGTTGAAAGCACCAAGGGCCTTTATGCTTTCTAAGAGGGTTATTTTTGTTCCAAGATCTCCATTTCATCCTGCGCTTGGCTCTTCTCATTGCAGAGTGAATCAGTGGTGGGATTCAAATTTTTTTTACTACTGGTTCTGTGTGCGTGGTTTGGTGGGCATGGCAGGGGAAGAATACTGTAAAATCTCCATTCCCACCACACTCCAGCATAAAGTTACTGCAAAATCCCCATTTCCTCCCAATCAATTGGGACTCGGGAGGCAGATAATAGATGGGTCGAGGCCAGTCAGAAGTGATATTTACCAGTTTTCTGAACTACTCAAAATTTCTGCTATCAGTGCTCCAGAACTGGTCAGAACCTGCTGAATACTACCTCTGGAGTGAGGTTATTATGATTATGATTAGACAAGCTACAAACAGCAGGATAGCTTAATCCAGATGTGGCTTCAAAATACAGAGGTACCAGGTTCTTGCTATTCATGAACATGTCATTTTCAGAAGGCAAAATGGGATTGCCATTGATAATCGCCGGGAGCAAAAAACGTACCTCTTCCGTCTCGCTGGCTTGGGTTAAATTTTAATTAGGAATTAGGGTTTTTTTAAATACTTAAAATTTTATGGGATGGGATTTTTAGAGCCAATTTTATATATTTAATTTAATTTTAATTTGTTTATAAGTATTGTTTTAAATTTTATTGGCTGTGCACTGCCCCGAGTCCGTGAGGAGAGGGGTGGTATATAAATGTAAACAATAAATAAATAAATAAATAAATAAATAAATAAATAAATAAATAAATAAATAAATAAATAAATAAATAAATAAATAATTAATTAATTAATTGATAATTAACTTAAATTCATCTAATGTATTTAATTAAATAAATCTTATTTATTTATTTATCAAATCACTTATGTCACAAATGTGACCCTGGGTGGCGCATAATGAAACATAATAATAAAAACACATCTTAATATAACCATATGGAAAACAAATGTGCATATAACACAGAAAAGTGTTTAAAAACACAGATATAATAGAACTCACTTTCAAATTTTTTTGTTCCCAAGGGATCTCCGGGACTTTTGAAAAAAACACACACACTTCTTGAGACCTCGGTGTGGGGGGTAAATTTTATGGGAGAAAAGGGTCCAATCATATGGAACTCCTAGGCTGATGAGGCCATAATATCTTGTAAGAAGTTAGCACCCACCGCTCGGAAAATGAAATATTCTAGGAAGTATTTAAAAAGGCATAATATTTTATTTCCCTGGATGGAAAAACATGTTTTTAGGCAGGAAACAGACTCATTCTTAATATCCCCCACCATCCCCAATAGCCCACAGCAGATTCCCTCACTTAAGAGATAAAGAGATAGCTAGGTCTGTTCATAGGCAAATGCCCTCACCCAAGATCCAACTAAGGTAGGATTAGCCCTCTACCCATCTAGCAACAAACTCACCACATGGCACCTGGGAAGAGTGCATCAGCCAGCAAGGCTAGCTAAGACCCTCATCCCCTGGAAGCCTGACAACCAATCAGGATACTCTTCCTGTGCCCCAGGAAGTTCAAAGCTCAGATAGATCATAGAGAGAAGGATATTTCTTCCAACAATCTCTTTCTTGTCTGACCTGATGGAGCAGGTAGTTGTAATAGGGAAAAGGATAGAAGAGATAGAAACATCAAAGCAGTAGGAAGGAAAGTTGAACTTCTGAATAGTAGCTTTTAGAACATCAGAACATCATCAGAACTGCATGAACCTTGGAGGTTCTCTAGTCTAACCCCCTGCTCAAGCAGGAGCCCCTACACTATTTCAGACAAATGACTGTCCAGTCCCTTCTTGAAAGCCTCCAATGACAGAGCAGCCACGACTTTTTGTAGCAACTTTAAAAAGTTCCAATTACTCCTTCTTCCTCATAAAGGAAGAAAAAAGAAACTTCAAACGCCATTTCTATGGGGAGGAGAAAGTCCTCTCCCTTCAGGATTTCAGCTCGAGTGAAGGCAGACAACTTAGAAAGCATTTGGAGTTGAATCCACTTTGCTGACATAGAGAAACAAAGTCTCACCCGAAAGCAGCTGTTTGCTGTCAAGCTCCGCTTTTCGTTGTCTCCACACACTCACTGGAAATGGCGGACGGCATGGCTACCCTCTGCCTTTCTTCCATTGGTTCCAGGGGCTGCTTTGAGTTCTACGTGCTGACTACCGTCCGCCCGTGTCCCTCAAAGTTCGCCCTTTGGTGGCCATCTCTTCAGGGTGGCATTCGGCACTATGGGGCCCGCCAGCAGAAGAAAAATTGTACTCAGGGGACAGACAATCATCCCCTTAGGTCCACCTTTGGCAACAACCTGGAAACACTCTGAGCAGCCACAACTTTTGAAGGCAAGTGGTTCCACTGGTTGATTATGTGAGGAAATTTCTCCTTAATTCTAGGTTGCTTGATATTATTATCAATATTAAATATTAATATTAGGGTGAACTTAATACATTTTTGCTTGTTGAGCATAGGATTTTATCTGGGTGGGTTAATATAAACAGGAACTAGTCCCTTGCAGATATTAATGAGGTAGCTCTTTATACTCATATTGAGTATTATGATTGGCTCAGGGTGAGCTTTGGTTGGCTGAGGCCCTAATGTCTCCTAAGCTACTGAAGTTCTGTAACATTCATTATTCTGTGTCAAGCCAAAATTACCTTGTATGAGCATTGCATAATGTCTGGTATATTAATCATTAGAGATATTTTTGAAGCACTCAATTACATTATGAAAGCTGGGCTATGTTCTTATCTTTCTAACAGTCACATGTAAAGCACCCTATTACTTTGTAATAAGAAATGCATATCCTGCAGAATAATGCATTATGCACATCCTCGTCTATAGCATGGAAAAGGTCAGCCAGCAACTTGAGTATTTTTTTGTCTTCTAGATCAATTTCACTTAAAAGAGTTCATTTGAAAGAATGGTTTTATCTTTTCAATATGTCCTAACAGCAGGCTATCACTTTACAGAAGCAGATTTCGACCATTTTATTCCATTCAAAATAGAATGAATTATTTCAATCTGGCGTCTGTCCAGTCATTTTGAGGTTATCAATTTAAAAGTGTTTTAGGATACATTTTAGCTAGCCCTTTGTTGCAAAAATAAGAGAAGGGAAAAGAAAGATGAATTCACTTACTTTAGAGTAGCGTCATGATCTGTAACTGAATGACTCCCCTGTAGTTTTTTCTGCACGCTTAAATTCTTACTTTTTCAAATCTAATCAAATAATGACAACCATTTGCTTTCATTCTTCAGTCTGGCATTTTTAGCAGGTGTTGAGTTCATGCAGATTCACATTTGAGTTTTTTACTTTCACAAAGAAGAAACCCTGCTGAAAATGTTAAGAGATACAAAAGCTATCCCATTTCAAAAGCATTCTGTGGTTAGTTATTTTATTTAAAAAAATGCCTACTAAAATATTTTTATTGCAAGATTTAATATCCATGCTAGGCCACTTTTTGCTCCTTTTATTAGTGCCCATTCATGTCTTAATTTATATGATAAATATTTAGAAAAGAGTTGGCATTAAACAAAAAATAGATTACCAAAGTGCAGAAAACCACGCAAAAAGCTGTAGAATAAACAATATGTTTGAATTACCCTGTTTTCCCCAAAATAAGACAGGGCTAAAAAAATATAAGACAGGCTTTTATTTTTGGGGAAATGTGGTATATGAAAATATCCTTTTATTTAAAACCTGTTTAATTTTTTTTTACATTTTCACAATTTTCAGAAAACATAATGATAAAGTGAAGGGATAAAAATTTACAAAACTATAAAGCATATGGCAACTTTATTTATGCCATTTCAAATGTTCTCTGATACCAATATGTCTCATAATTAAAACGATATTAAGCATTTCATTTTATATAAATGCTTCATGAACCCAGTTTATGACGGATTCCATTAGGTCAAACTGAGACATATTATCATTACTACTGAAAATTCTGATTTTGTGAGACAAAAAAACACCTCTGCTTTTTAGAGCTTTAAATTGAAAGATTCTGAATTCCCTGTAGGCCCAGAAATCAAGTGGATTCAATGAAGCTCTCCAAAATCTGGAGGAGATCAAACAAATTATGCCCAATGCAAATGGCTTGCTTCAATATTTAATTGACAATCAGTAGCATGCCAGTATAGTCCCATAATGGCACACCTATGGCACGTGTGCCACAGGTGGCACGTGGAACCATATCTGTGGGCATGTGAGCACTCTCGTACGTTAGCTCCAGCGCACATGCCAGCTGATTTTCAGGCCTTCCGGGCCTACCAGAATTTGGGAAATGGGCAGTTTAGGCCCTCCAGAGGCCGTCCAGCGGGTGGAGAAGATTGTTTTCACCCTCCCCAGGCTCCTAGAAAGCATCTGGAGCCTGGGGAGAACAAAAAATGGGCCTACTGGGCCCTCTGTGCCATTGCCTGCCAAAAGCTGAGTGAGCATGGGTGTGGGCATACAAGCACGCAAACTCCCCACGCTCCCTTGCTTTTGGCACGCAACGGCAAAAAGATTAACCATCACTGGTGTAGCCCCTTAAACAATATAATCAAGCAGAGAAAAAGAATCAAAATATTGATAAGAAAATAGGGAAGTGGGATAACTGATTAAAAGAGTAATTATTAAGAATTTTAAATACTCTATGAAAAATGATTTTTCCTAAATGTAACAAAATTGAAAGACCTGTGGTACCAGAGTGGTTAGAATGCAGTAAAGGTAAAGGTAAAAGTTTCCCTTGCTCATATGTGCTACTCATTTCTGACTCTAGGGGGGCGGTGCTCATCTCCGTTTCAAAGCCAAAGAGCCAGCGCTGCCCAAAGACGTCTCTGTGGTCATGTGGCTGATATGACTAAACACCAAAGGCACAGGGAACGCTGTTACCTTCCAACCAAAGGTGGTCCCTATTTTTTCTACTCGTATTTTTTACGTTCTTTCGAAACTGCTATGTAGGCAGAAGCTGGGACAAGTAACGGGAGCTCACCCCATTACAGGGCATTAAGGATTTGAACCGTTGAACTCCCAACCATCCGATTACAAGCTCAGCTGTCTTACCCGCTGAGCCACCACACCCCATTTAGAATGCAGTACTGCAGGCTAATTCTGCTGACTGCTGACTGCCAGAAGTTTGGCAGTTTGATTCTGACTGGCTCAAGGTTGACTCAGCCTTTCATCCTTTGGACAAAACCCAGATTGTTGGGGCCAATACGCTGACGCTGTAATCTACTTAGAGAGAGATGTAAATGACTGTGAAGCAGTATATAAGTCTAAGTGCTATTGTTACTGTGTACAATGGCCCAGCTATTGTGTACAATGGTCCAGCAGACAAATTTTTAACAAACAATAGTGGCTAACAATCTTCCCATTCCTGGTGTGGTGTACTCTACATTGAAGATGCTCTGACACCCATGATGGTTTGAGCAAAAATCAGTTTATAAGCATTTTTCTTTTAAATCATCCTGGGTACCAAAAGACCAAGTTGAAGCTGATTGTTTTACATTAGACATGCATATTGAACAAAGAGTGAAATTCTTTTAAACAGATAGCTCACTGAGGTTTTGCATTGGTTGCCCAGAAAAAACAACAACAAATGTGCTGAAATGAGCCATTTTTATTTACCCAGGAAAAGTTAAATGCTAGATCTAATGGGGAAAGTTTTTCACCCACCTGATTTTTATTAGGAGGAGACGCAATACATTGTTTTCCATAGCAATGTGTCTGGTAATGTGTTTCATTTTGCACTTGCTGCCTTGTTGCCTTGAGGCTAACTCTGTCTGGGTTGATTGCTGTTCTCTTATTTTCCATTTATTCATTTTCAACCTCTAAATGCATAAACAGAGGTTTCCCAAGGATATGTTAAGGCTCCAGCATTTTTCTCCACAAAATGACATAGACTCCCAAAAACTAATATTGGACTTTTTTCTGCTGTATGATCCGCACGCAAACAATAGAACTATGTTAAGTAGAAAGAATTGCAGAACAAACAGAAATAGGTTACGATGCCATAATATCAACCTTGGAACGAATGTGAAAAGTAACAGAGATGACGGAAATACTGCAGACTCAAAGCAAGGACACAAAGAAAGTGAAACAGAGCATAGATTCCAATGGGATTGTTTTTTTTCCAGTTGAGACTACTTATACTTTAGTGGCAGATTTGCATCATTTGCAGAGGGAAAGTCTGCAACATCTCCAAGTCACGTAAGGAAAGCAACCTCTCTAAAACCCTGAAAATCCAAGGCCAGTTACTCTAAACAAATCTGGAGTCCCATGGGAAGACTCAAAGACTATCTAGGAATGTTTGAGTACAAAATACAGACTGCTGACACTGTTGTGTGGACCATTCCAACTGACATGTTGAAATAATGAGACATTAGGGAAACATCTTTTGCACTAAAATCTAATATGATTTTGATGGTCTATTGTTCAGTGTAAGACCCACTCAGAAAATAAGCCCTAGGATTTTTTTGTGATGCTCATAATATAAACCCTATCCCAAAAATAAGCTTCAGTTAACATTCTCAGCCAGACGAAGGCACTTAGTACTGTATTTCCCTGAAAATAAGACCTAACCATAAAATAAGCCCTAATGTGTAAAAATTAATATAAGACTCAGTCATTTATTCAGGGAAATACGGGTATCAAATGTTTCTTTTGCTTTACAGCCACATCTTCAGCATTTTATAAATTTCTGTCCTGTGAAGTCTTGTAGGTGGAGTGTTCTTGCTAAAAATGTTTGACCATTTTGCCTTTTATTGTACAATGTTCTGTCTGTGGCTTCCCTAGTTTCACTTGCATTCTAGACAATAATCACATCACTGAAGAGAACCACTAAAATCTAGATGCTGTCTAATTCTTAGATTGGGCTTCTACTAATCTGTTATCAAGATTGCCCCTTTGTAATATTAGGGATAAGAAATTGTGTTGAATTCAGCAGGGATCCTAGTTAGATACTGTGGCCTTGAACATGAGCAGAGGGCAGAAAGAATACTGAATAGTCAGGCTGAAGAATATTCTATTAAAATAAAAACACTTCTAAATTACGTGGACTTACTCAAGCTATCAATCGATACTAATAAGTATATATTTTTAAAAGAAATACATGAGGATGGAAACAGCTAATTTTACCCAAACTATACATTCCAAGGAGGGGAGCACAAACATGAGTGCAAAAAACAAGAAGTGCCTTTCACTTTAAGCACATACCCTCATTTAATTAAGAATAGGCCAACTGAAGAAGTGGCAAGCAAAGAAAACACTGGCTTGATAACATCAAATCTGATAGGAAGTTAAGCATCCAGCAATTAAAGGAAGCTGTGCTTGACAGGGTAGCATGGAGAGCACTTGCCTATAAAGTTACCAAGAGTTGGACATGATTAAATAGTTGAAACAAACAAACAGGTCAACTGAGAAATGGATATAAGACACCATGTGAAGGCTGCTTCCTTCACCTGTCTCTTGAAATTTGTCTTGCTTGTCAAAACAAGTCATATGTGGAAAGGGACAATGCCATCTCCAACAAATTTATATCAGACTACTACAGGAGAAATAAATGGAAATCTGGGCAAGGTAAAAAAATATGAAGAAGTCAAAGTTCTATTGGCGAAAGAGGATAGAAAGAGGAGACAGTGCAACTGGTTTGGTATGGAAATACATAAATTATTAATTATTATATAATATTATAATAGATAATTATTATATAAATATATAAATTATTAATTAAATATATAAATAACCAGGTTGTTTTCTTAGATTTTCACGGTCATAAGTATGTAAATTTGTGTATTCTCGGGTTTCTTTCCGTGTAAAGGTTTGCA
>JANHFP010005018.1:62503-75643 GCA_032468135.1 Calamaria suluensis
CTGTGCCCCGGTGGGGGCTCCCAGGAGCGTCGGGTTGGCGCAGCGAAGTTTCGCTGCGACCGAGCATGGCGGGACCGGGACCGGAAGTCTCCAATCTGAGAGCTTTTGACAATGATGAAAAATAATTATTTCAAAAGAAATCCTGGAATTCCAAAGTCTGCAAATTATTCATTTATTAATTTAAATTTTCTGCTACCCTTCTCCTTTGAAAGGCAAGTTTAAGTTGATTACCGGTTAAACAATATTAGAACTATGCAGATGAAAATAATTAAAATACATAAAAACCATACGTAAGAGACAAGAGGCATGGGGATGATGTCTTCTTAACCCATCAACAACTTCCAGAGGTGCATGCCTTGTTTAGGGCCACAAGCCAACTGGTAAAGAAAACATTTAGTAGCCTTTTGGAAGGTCAGAAAGGTGGGACCTGTTCTCATATCTTGTGCTAGAGTATTCCATAGGGATGAGGTCACAGTGGAAAATGCTCCTCTTTCTGATCCCACCAGCCAGAATTCCTTAGGAAATATACTAAGCCTCCTCCACTTGTGCAAGTGGGATGTGCTAGTCCCATTGGGGAGAGATGGCTTCTCGGATACTCTGGACTCATTTCATAAATGGGGGTTTATATGTAACAATAAACACCTTGAATTGGAAATAAACCAGGGATAAAATGCTACTGGTTTGGACTGGTTCAGGAGAATCGGTGTGGTGATTGGGGCTGGTTCTCCAAACCAGTAGTGATTGCTGGATTGCCATGCCCCCAAACTGGTTGGCAGCCCTCAGCCTTGCTGTTAAGTATTAGGAAATGACTAAATTGGTGTTAAATGCTAGGGTGTGACTAAATTGGTGTTAAGTGTTAGGAAGTGACTAAATTGGGAGTAAGTGTTAGGATGTGGCTAATTCAGAACTAATTAAGTTGTTACAATTGAGCAGGGAAATAGAGTGCAATGATTGGTTAATATCCTGGAAAGCTCCTATTTAAAAGGGAGCTTCCATAGCTATGAATGCAGTTTATGTCTTGACCAATAAACCTATGCAGTTCATTACTTGATGTCCTGTCCTTAAACTCATGATGCAATGCTGGTGATGAAGGTGGGATTGTCAGGGACCAAAGGATGAACAGAAAAGTAAGAACCAATAAGATAAATTGGGTAAACAAGAGGAAGGTGAGATAGCTGCCTTCATTCCTCCTGTCCATTTCAACCCAGCAGAGGAAGATTGGGAAATGTATATGGAATGATTCCATATGTGCCTAGAATGTGATGATCTTTTGGGACTGTTGGAGGCTAAGAAAAGGGCATTCTTCCTCAACCATTGTGGGGCTAAAGTATTTAAAATAGCTAAGTTGCATGCTGCACCAGCTGAGCTAAAAGCATTAACCTGGACTGAGTTAGAGAAACTTCTCAAAATGCATTACGCTCCTAAAGCATCCTCTTTTGTCAAGAGACACGAGTTCTATAGGAGAGATCAACAGGAGGGTGAATCAATTAATGAGTTTGTAGCAGAATTGAGAGAGATCGCGTCTGAATGCGAATTCTCAAATTTGGAAGAAGCAATGAAAGATCATTTAGTGTTGGGGCTATGTGACATTAATTTACAAAGCAAATTACTGGTGAAACCCCAAATCAAATTCCAAGAAGTGCTAGATGAAGCATCTGCTGCTGAGGCATCACAAAAATCAGCAGTGGCCATGAAACAGATGAATAAAGTGGTCCCATCGAAACAACAACCATACATTATGGGCAGAAAAGTGAATCTGAGGCATTGGGGGATGAACAAATACACCAACTCAGGGCAGACACAAGAGAGAGGAAATTGGAAAGAACAAGAAAGGTATTATGTTGCACTGGTTGCAAAGGGAACCACCACCATTCCAAGTGCCATTTTAGAGATGCGATTTGCCAACGTTGTGAGTGGAAGGATCATATTGCCAGAGCATGCAGGGCTAATTTGACTATGACCAGACAACCCAGACCAGTGAGCCCCCAACAAATATCAGGAAGAAAAGAAGAAACAATTTGGTTATAAGAGGTAGAAAAGCGACGACCACCTGTTTAAGCATGGGGAAACTCATCACAGTTATTGTGGGTCATTCCAGTGCAGGAAACCGAAGCACGGAAAAAATAAAAAAATTGGCAGTAACCGTTAAGATTGAAGGAAGCCTTTGCCAAATGGAGATTGACTCTGGATCAATCCTCTCACTAATTTCATGGTCTAAAATGAAGGAAATACTGCCTGATCTGAAAGTGAAGGACCTTGAACCTTCCACAGTGCAACTGAAAGACTATCAAGGAAATCTAAAAAAAGTATTAGGAGTGGGACAATTTGATGTGGAGTATAACAAATTGAAAGGGAAACTCCCATTAACAATTGTAAGGAACAACAGACCTACCCTACAAGGTCTTGAGTGGTTTGAACCATTGCAACTAAGAGTCATTGAAGTAAACCAAACAGAAAAGGATACATGGGAGGAGAGCCTACTGAAAGAATTCTCAGCTGTATTTGATGAGAAATTATGCACGTATATGGGGATCCTCATTTCATTTAACTTAGATTCCAAAGTAACACCCATTAGGTTAAAGCCACGGAGGGTGCCATTTGCATTAAAATCAAAGATAGATGAACAATTAGATAAACTACTTGCTCAAGGAGTATTAGAACAAACGGACCATGCTAAATGGGAAACCCCCATAGTTTACTCCTTTAAAGCCAGATGGATATTTGAGATTATGTGGGAACTACAAAAGTACCATAAACAAAGAATTACAACAGAATGCTTATCCAGTGCCAGTGGTGCAACACTTCCTCCATCGTTTGGGACAAGGGACGATATTTGCAAAACTCGACCTTGCCCAAGCATACCAACAATTGCCTATGAACGATGCCACTGCAGAAGCGCAGACAATTGTGACACATCGGGGGGCATTCAAATGCAGGCATTTGCAATTTGGAATGAGTGTGGCTCCCGGACTACTCCAGTGTTTAATGGAATGCCTTTTGCATGGCATTGACAGAGTCGTCCCATATTTTGACAATGTTCTCATTTCTGCTAGGAACCTTCCACAATTACAGCAGTGCCTGCAAACGGTGTTGTCATGTTTCCAAGAGGTTGGGTTAAAAGTAAAAAGAGAAAAATGTCAATTTGCAGTAAAGGAAGTTGAATTTTTGGACTATCTGGTAGATCAGTCAGGAATTCGCCCCACCGATTCAAAAATTTGTGCAACCCAGGATGTCCCCACTCCATCTACCAAGACTGAACTACAGGCATTTTTAGGTTTACTTAACTTCTATAACATTTTCCTACCAGAGAAAGCAGCGATTGCTGAACCATTGCACTGGCTCCTGGACAAAAAACATTGTTTGGAACTGGAGCCAGAAAGAAGTGGAGGCTTTTGCCCACTTTTAGACATTATTATCTTTTGATTCACTTTTGGTTCAATATTCAGCTCACCTACCCCTTTGTTTGACTTGTGATACATCCCCTTTTGGTGTGGGGGTTGTGTTGACTCATTATATGCCAAATGGGAGGGAAGCCCCAATTGCATATTACTCCCACACTTTATCCAAAGCAGAACGGAACTATAGTCAATTAGATAAAGAGGCTCTAGCTGCTGTGGCGGGGATTAAATGTTTCCACAAGTATCTGTATGGGCACCATTTTACACTGATCACCGATCATAAACCTCTTTTGGGCATCATTGGGGGTGATCAGCCTACGCTGGTTGTGTTACCACCATGTATGCTTTGTTGGATGGAGTTTCTGGCTGCTTACAATTATTATTATTATTATTATTATTGTTGTTGTTGTTGTTGTTGTTGTTGTTGTTGTTGTTTAGATTTTTATACCGCCTCTCTCCTTGCAGACTCAGGGCGGTGTACAGCCATAGTTCATTAAAACTTAAATAGATCAACAATTTAAAATAATTATTAAACAAGTCTAATGGCTTATTAAAATTCAGATTTAAATTTAAAATACAATTAAAATTATTTCTGAGTCCCTATTAAAACCCAATTTAAAAACTACCCCAGGCTGGCAAGTCGAAATTATAAACTATGTTATAAGCCTGGATCATCTATCTCCCATGTGGATGCCCTCAGACATTGTCCTTTGCCTACACCTGTAGAATATCCTGTGAAAGGGAATACTGTTTTGCTTATTGACCTTCTCCAGGAACCATTGCTGATTGCTTCAGCCATTGCCAGAGACACTGCGAGAGACAAAATTTTGGCATGTTTGCTGACATGGACTCTTAAGGGCTGGCCTTCTTGTCCTATTACAGGGGAGGAATTCAAACCATTTTGAGCATGCCAAAATGAACTGTTTGTTTTGCGGGGGGAATTCAAACCATTTCGAGCGTGCCAAAATGAACTGTCTATTTTGCTGGGGTGTTTACTCTGGGGGGATAGGGTAATAATCCCTGAGAAATTGCGTATGGAGGTGTTAAAATTGGTGCATGAAGGACATCTGGGCATGGGGAGAATGAAGGTTTTGGCCAGAAGTTATATTTGGTGGCCTGGGATGGACAAAGAAATTGAATTATGGGTTGCTAAGTGTAGAGTTTACTAAGAATCTAGACTGGCCCCTCCAAAGGCACCTATATAAGAATGGGACGTACCAAAGACACCATGGTCACACATTCATGTTGATTTTGTAGGACTATGCAAAGGTCATACATATTTAATTAGCGGACACTTATTCAAAATGATTAGATATTAAGTTAATGAGAACAACCACATCAGAAACAGTGATTACAGCATCAAGAGGTTGGTTTTCAACACATGGGTTACCGGACCTACTGGTCTCAGATAATGGGCCTCAGTTTACATCCAACCAATTCAAAATGTTCCTGGCCAATTATGGGATTAGGCAAGCTCTAACAGTGACTGGAAATCCAGCTACCAATGGGCTGGCAGAATGCATGGTGCACACAACTAAAGAAGCATTGGCCAGGCTTGAAGGGGGGGATACCCAAGAAATGATAGACAAGGGAGCACTGAAACTTGCCTTTGAAGCCGGTGGCACAGTGACACAAGAAGTGACCAATTAAATCCAAACAGGTGGCCCCATTTTTGCAGGGTGAATTCGAACATTCATTAGCTTCCACTTCACACAATGGTCCTTTGAAGCCAAGCACACAGTGGCAGGTGTAATTATTCTGATTAGCTACACAAAATCCATGGTCTGAGCAACGGTGGTGAAGGCACATGTCTAAGCCAAGTTCACAGACTGCCCCAGAATAACCTGCAGGACACAAACACCTACAAGATATAGAATGAGAAATTAGCCATCTAACTCTAAAGACAAATTGCCATGGTTACCAGAACTTCATCCTAGCTTCTTCTCAAAGCATTGTCATCTTAGTCACAACTGGATGATAATTCCAGGAAGATCAAACTAGAGTATGATTAATCAGATGAAAGGCCTTCACCATCTTTGTTCTTGGTTACCTATACCATTTTAGGGTCTAAATGTTTACCAGATTATATGAAGAAAACTGAACTAAAGTTTAATCTGGTTAGGCTGAACTGTCTATCACACTCTGATTACTCTTGTAGGAAATTAAAATTATTTATGCATCCATATCCAAATGACTGCAATGGGATAAACCAAATTTCCATGCAGGTATGGACAAAATTCCATCAAAACTGTGTTCTTCAGAAAGATTTGGGACAGAGAATAGAGTATAAAAAGCTTCTCCAGAAGCTGAAGGCTACTACTTTGTCTTTGTTTTCCTTTAAATTGAGTTGATATCAACCTTATTTCAATGTGGTGAGGTTTATATAATATAATTAAAGACTATGCACATCCTATTATTTAAATAACTTACGGTGTTGAAAAGAGAAAAAATATTCCATCAATATTAATTACAATTTAGCATATCATTATAACAAGCATTACAATCATTTCATTTTTTCATTCAAACCTAAGTATAACTTTAAGGGGGGACATCTTTGGCAACTTACATCAAAGTATTTGTTAGATAAATAAAGGTGTCAGTCTTTAAATTAATTAAGGTTAAGGTAAAGGTTACCCTCGGACATATGTGCTAGTCGTTTCTGATTCTAGGGAGCGGTGCTCATCTCCGTTTCAAAGCCGAACAGCCAGTACTGTCCGAAGATGTCTCTGTGGTCAAATGCCAAAGGCACATGGAATGCTGTTACCTTCCCACCAAAGTTGCTCCCTATTTTTTCTACTTGCATTTTTTACGTGCTTTCAAAACTGCTAGGTTGTAACGGCAGCAAGACTGTTCGTGGGACAATATTGGAAAAAAGAAGATGTTCCAACTATTGCGGATTGGACTCTTAAAGTCAATGACTTGGCAAGGATGGCGAAAATTTCAGCGTATTTGAAGGATAAGACTAATGGAAAGTTTATGGATGATTGGAAATGGTGGATTGTCTATTTACAGAAGAAATATCAAACTAAAAATTTAAATTTGGCATTTTTATAATTTATGTTAGTTGGAATATAATAATGTTGTTTATATTATTGCATATTAATGGGAGTTGGAATAGTTATCTGAAGGGGCTTGTTATTATTATTATTAGTGTTATATTAGTTATAGATATGTGAGGGTGAGGAGGAAAAAATGTTAAATGATAATGGGAAAACTTATTAGATGAATTATATAGTCATATACTATTTTTTATTATTATCACTTTAATTAGTATATTATTAATTGTTATATTTGCTATGGAAGGAAGAGAGTGGAGATGAATTATAATTGCTCTGGGAAGTCGGGGGAAGGGGTGTGTGGTATGGTTTTGTTATGTATTAAAATGATATGAGTGTCATGTTTATCAATGTTAAAAGAAATAAAACTTTTTTTCAAAAAAAAACACCAGCTAAATATAAACTTAAAACTAAGTAGGAACATTGCTGATTTCAATGTAGGTTCACAACTTTTGGGGTTAGGATAAATTTACTCTAAGCAAGCAGGTAGGCACAGAGTAGGGTTTCTGAATCTAGTATTTCATTCATTCATTCATTCATTCATTCATTCATTCATTCATTCTTTCATAGTCTCTCTCATACACACAGATTATCTCAGTGGCTACAGAGAACCCAGAAAAGAACAAAGAAATAATAAATCAAGGGGGGAAAAGGCATAAGAAAAGGAAAAGAAACTACCAGTATTAACTAAAACCAGTTCAGATCAACATCATTCACTATAGTCCTCCATAACTATCTCGTCTTACAAGCCATCTCAGCTTCTACTAGGCTCATGCCCTACTGTATACATTGCCTTTTATTCTCACCTTTTTTTGAAAATCTGATTCATTCTCTCAATTGTATCTTGCTCAGTCTTCACCCTTCCTTTCAACCCATTCACTTTTTCTTCTTGGATTTGGCAATTTGCAATACAATTCCCACTGATTTACTCTATGTGTCCAAATCATCTTGGTGTACTGTTCTTGTACTGGTCACTTAATTTTTTATTCTATTTCTATTCCTTCAGCAGCCATTCTTGAGCCCATCTTTTTTTTTATTTTACTACGGTACAACAGTAATTTCTACCAAATTCAACTTTTATGTTTCTCTTGAAACACCCAATTCTCAAAATGAACAGCAGCATGCTCTTAGGCATTTTTTCTTATTTTAACAATTTCTTATATATAACTCTACCAAAATGTCTTTTGGACTATTCCAAAAATGTCTTCATTTTATTTTGCTAAATGACTCTGGGCAATTTACCAGTAAAAGCCAATATAAGCTAAATGAAGTTGAACAGAAAAGCAAAAATAACAAACCAAAAATCAACAAGGAAAGAGAAACCTATACTGTAACCACTTAGGTGGAAGAAACAGACTATTAAAATAATGAAAATCTGGTGACAATGAAGAGTTTGCAGTAATTCTTCTCTGGACAAGGAAAGGACTTGAGGTTATCCATATGTGCTCCAGACACTTGCTAATAGAAATGGCAACATAGTAATCTCTAGATGGCTTAGAGCTTTAGGAGATGAGGGAAAAACCATCTTGCTAAAACCACATTTGGTACCCTCAAAAGAGATATTGAGTTTGCATACTTCCTTTTCTAATCACTTCTAAATATTGCTTGTTAACTGCTTTTCAGCTATTATTTATTTTATTTATTTTGTCTGATTTTTATACGGCCCCATCTCCGCAGACTCAGGGCGGTTTACAACAGACACCAAAGTTACAAATTCAAAATTTAAATTTAAAATTAATTATTAGGAAGCTTTGGATCAACTTGCCTTACAGCACCAGGTAAGTGTCCTTCAACCCTTAGTGAAAGAAGTTTTAAATACAAGTTTAAGGAATTTTTTTTTTAAAAAAAAAATCTCTTGGAATGAACAGCAAAAGGGTGATTAGAATTTTGATTTTAGAAAGTTAGAAATGGAGTGAGGGTCCAGATGGATTTGAAATATATCATTTTGCAATTTATTATAGGATTTTTTCAATTTAATATATTATATCCTTATACAGATCACATGACATCAAGATGTTACAACCATCATACATGCATGTGTTACCAAATTTTGATCATGTGACCAATAAAAAAGGACGTAAAATATTATAAACTTAGACATATTGAAAGATACCTTTGAACAATGACCTCAGAAATTAGTTTTAAAAATGTCTAGCTCTATAGAGACTATGACAAGATTGAGACGGTTGTGAAAGTGGATTTTAAAATGATAGGTTACAAGAATAACATAGGAAAAGATGCTATATTGAATACATAAATGAAACCAGCTCTGATGTCTTAATAATTAAAAGGGATATACAAATAACAAATATGGTGACATAATTTTATCAGATTTACAAAAGAGATTTGTTATCACTCTGAAGAATGTTGTGATAAGGGACAAAGACAAAAATGAAAAGAAATCAAATTCTAGGCTTGAACAGTAATAGTAAAAGGAAGAATGATGAAGGTGGTTTATTTGATCAAGGTTAAAATAGATATATTATCTCTAGTAAATTTTAATGGACTTTTGCTGATTAGGGCTGAACAAGGTATTTTTAAGGATTTGTTCACAGATTAAAAAATGTAACATGGGAAGAAGAAATCATTTGTCGTATTTTAAGCATTGATTAATTACTAAAATTGCTTATACGTTTCTTTATTTTCCTTTGTTTCATTTTTATTTTTCCTTTTCTATTTTTCTTTTCTGAACATTATTTTTATTCTGAATTGTTAATTGCTATTATTTACTTTAAATATATAAATAAACATGCAAAATTTTGATCAATTATACAATAATGGGCAATCAATATGTTTACACTATGAAGCATATTTTTAAAAGTTCAGTCATGATAAACTGTTTGAGTGCAAACTTGAGAATGTTCGAACTCCTTTAAATTCCAAATCCTTCTTTGTCTTTAACTTTTTTTATTTCTTATGTTTTATTTTATAATCTGTCTTGTCAGGGGTAGGTTTCTCAGCAACTGATCATGAACTGAATACGTAGCAAGCAGTGTTAGTGGAAAGAATGCAGAGATGACCTGGTCCAGCTCCCTTGCTACCCGCTAGGTATGCTGATTTCATACAAGCACTATCAATCAAGTGTCAATTTGCAGCTCTTCTTTTCTCCTTAATGAATGTTTAACAGCAAGAAAAAAAGAAGGCAGAAGATGCAGTGGGAAAACTTGTAAGTGGAAGATTATAATTTCTTGATCTCCATCCATACAACTAAGATATAATTATTGCATCATAAACATTTGGTCTGAAAGTAGACTATTCATAGATTGCCTTGTACAATCCACAAACAGGGCTATGGTAAATATTATATGTTAACTCTTTCTGTGAAGGTGGCCTATCTTGGTCCAGAAATTCTGAAATGCACTTAGCAACTATGCGAAAACTCACCAGAAAAACACAATTAGTTAAAGCCGCCTGATAAATTAATGTATGTCTCTGTATCAATGTATATTTCTGAAGATTCTTGTCCTATTCAATTTTTAATTTCTTAGGGCTTGCTGAAAAAAGTAAAGTTTATAACATGCTTAAGTTTATCTGAACCTTCCCAGGATCGTTAACAAAAATAATAAACATTGTAATACAATACACACTCATATGCATCAGTGTTTTGCACAGATCAGTCACAGTGAAATGATTCATGAGCAAACAATGAAAAGTGATCCAATAGGAAGAAAACATTTCTCAACAGTATTCAATGTTTTGGAATATATGTAACATATAGTTGCCCAAGCATATACAGCCATTGAACAATCAAATGGTCAGTTTTCTCCTCTCTCTTTCTCTTTTAATAGATCAGTGCTATATATATATTATGGTTTGTTTAGCAGGAGTCAAGAGAGCTAAACTGTCATGAACTGAAGAATTAAGTTTTACAATTGGCCTTATATTCTATTTCATAAACTTTACAACTGGCCTTATATTCTATTTCATAAACTTTAAAACAGGGAAACTGTACAACTTTATGTCATGCCCCATTTCAGCTGAAGTAAACTTTGGCAATTTAAAATTAATGGTTGTGTGCATAGGTTGAGCCAAAAAGACAAGGAAACCAAGCCCAATAATATTGGATGTCTGGGACAAAGAATGAAATAGAGCATTTTGACAGCATTCTCTTTCCCCCCAGAAATATATGGTTACAATGAACTAACTCATCCTTCTACTTGATGCCATAGGACAAGTCCTGAACACTGACTTTTTTGGTTACATGAAACAAAAGAAGAAAATTAAGATTTGAAATAGCCAACTAATACATGTTACTGATAAATGTTCCAGGTTCTTCAAACAGTTTAGTATAAAAGCAAATATTGATACTTTTAAGACAGTATTTCCCTCCCCCTAAGAAATCACATTTAAATAAGCAAAACAGATACTATTCTGAAGAACAAAATTTAGATACCACAAGACACAATTGAGTCTGAGAGTTGATTCATTGGCCATTTTCTACTCCCAGACTATCTTTTAACCACCTGTCATTCCAAGAAAATAAAGCACCTTAAATGGTATCTTACCAACTATTAGAAAATTTGTTGCTGTTCTCAAGGTTAATTGCTTTTCTCACTCATTTATAACTAGACTCCTATGCAGAGGTTCAAACCATCCACTCCCATGCAAATAGGACAGAATTGCAATTGCAGTAAACTATTTCACAACCTGCTCCACTTAATTCATTCAATCAAGGTACCTTCACAAACCTTTTGGCTAATTGGAACTGCATCTCTGAAACACCTTTTAACTTACCAGTCAAAGTACTCAGCAAAAACTACAGTAGTTGGAATCTCCGACACACACACAAGTTCAGAGACCGAGACCGATTTGCCTTCTCAATCTGTGGCCAAGGCAGTTTCATCACTCCAATTTAAATTACACGACCCGGTTATCTGAGCTCGCACCACCCCCTTACAAACAATACGGCCACTTAATCCCAAAACACAGCCTCCCTCTCACCTGATAATCTGAAACCACTTTACAATCACGATCGCAAAGCGTTCCCCCGTTTTAATTAGGAAGAACCAATTGCGAGCCTCCGCTTTAAGCCTCCCTTGAAGGTAAGTTAACTTTTCACGCCTTGCTAACGCTACACCTTCGGTGGCAATTTACCCGAAGTCCAATTCCCTTTTAAAACAACAACAACAACAACACCGTTCAGCTTTAGAAAGATCCCAGATCTCTCTTTGAGTTGGCGGGCCTTCAGTGGAAAAGAGGTCTCACTTTAAAAAAAAAAAAACACCACCACAACAATGCTTCCCACGCTCGGATAACAGCCCACCCCGTTCAGGGAGACTCACTCCGAGTTAGAGCACAGAACCGAAACCTCAAACAAAAAAAAAATGTACCCCCGTCCCTCAGGTGAAATCCATTTGACAAGTACTTACAGCATTGCCACACTTCGGGTTGTCTTTCTTCTAATTGCTGCTTTTCCCACAATTAGCACCACCACCACCACCACCCCGAGTCCCCCACCCCTCTCTCTTTTGCACTTTCTTTCGCAAGGGAGTCTTCGGAGGATCGGAGGGAGGGAGGGGGATCGGGAGAGGCAATTCAAAGGGAGCCAAGCCACTCACTTACCAGTTGCATGCCACAGATAAAGATCAGCGTGCACCTGCCGCTGCAGTAACCCATGGTTTCCTCGAGCCCTCGCAGCAGCCCCGCAGTCCCACGCAGAGCCCAGCCGTATCCAATCAGATGGTGGGAGAGGCTAAGCGAGCCCGGGCAGGATTTTCAAGGGGCTCCTATCTGCCGCCGCCGCCATTGCGTCCCGGGAAGGGGCGGACATCAGGATCGCTTTAGAAGCAGCAGCAGCAGCAGCAGCAGCCGCGCCGACAATCGCCTTCGGCGCCCTCCCGCCCCTCGTGCAAAGCGGCGCGGGCGGAAATGGTGTCCCGGCATCCAGCAAGCGCGGCGGCGGAGGCGGCGTCTCCTCCCAAAGGCATCCGACGGCGGCCTTGGCAAGTTTGTTCCGCAGCCGGGTTCAGCTCTTGATCCATCCAGCCATCCGGGCAGGTGGGGAAGGAGAGAAGGCAAGCGAGCTCAGCCCCTTCTGTGGTGTGACACACACGCGCGCGCGCGCGCGCTATCTCTCGGCTCTTTTCTCACGCCCCGCTTAACCGGCAACACACCCCCCCCCCGGACTCACACACGCACCCCTCCTTGTTTTGTTTCGCCTCGAGACAACAGCAAGCCCAAAGCCCCCCGTCAGCGCTCGGTCGGGGCTCGACTTTGCCTCTCGGTCCCGCCGTTCAGTGGCAACGCGGCTATTCCCAATGCAGCACAGCAACAGAAGGAGGAGGCGGCAGAGGCGGAGGAGAAGGGAGCTGGCTGTTGCTCAGAAGCATGACAGGCGCTGTCTCTCAAAATGTTTGCAAGGCAACGGCGGCGGCCGCCACTCCCTTGCTCAGCCCAGTTTGAAGCACGCGGGGCGGCGGGGAGGGAAGCTGAAAGGAAAAGGTTTTGTGTGGGGGGCGGGGGAGGATCGGAGGGAGACCTCCCGACCCCCCTTATGACCTTAGCTCTGCCCTAGAGACTTCGGGAACGTCTTCCTTCTCACGCGCGCAGACAGCCTCTTGCCTCGCTTCTCCCTTCCCGCCCCCCTCCCTTTCTTTTCTGAAATGGCACCTCGGCGTCGCGCCCACCCCCGCCTGCGTCGCGGCGCGAACCATGAAATTGAGAAGACTGTAGCGGCGCTTTTTTTT
>JANHFP010005018.1:114023-133982 GCA_032468135.1 Calamaria suluensis
TGGGAGAGTTGAATTCTGGGAGTTGAAGTCCACAAGTCTTAAAGCTGCCAAGTTTGGAAACCTCTGGTCTACATGATGCTCGATGCTTATTAAAGGTGAGAATGAATGTACAATAACATCAAGCGAGATGGAATTAAGTATGATTTTACTTGTCTTTGGTAGGCTTTACACATATCAGTCACAGAGTAAAACAGCTTGGTGAATTTAATATTTTGACTAATGGCCATATGGGTGGGGAAGGCACTGTTGCCCTTTACTTCAGGTAAATAAGTTATGTTATTGCATTGATTCTGACATGAAATAAGCTGTGACTACTATATTTAGGTTTTTTCCTGAGTAATGCCATCAATCCCTAGCCCAAAGCCCTTTTCTATGGACATGACAGGTATCTCCCATGCGCTCACATTTAGAACATCCCCCCTCTATTTTTAATGGAATTTCACATGTCTGAACAATTTTAACCTACCAGCCCTCACTGACACATTTAAACAGAGTTTTCCTGACTCAAAGTTCATTTTACAGCTCAATCCATAGAAGAGGAATAGGAAAATTGATGTTTTCCAGATTAGCAAAGCCTCATAAGGAACTATGAGAATCCAGGAATCCAATACATCTGGAAAGGAGTGGTTGCAGCCCCTGCTACAAAAGGATCAGCTAGAGATACTCCAATGTAAAATGGGCTCCCACTGATACATTTCAATTGAGTCACAATTTTATTGGTTGCTAAACAGATTGTCACAAAGTGCTGGAGAGCCAACAGACCTTGCTTATGTGTGAGTCATTCAAAGAACTCACTTTCAGAGAATTTTAGTAAATTAGTAAAACAGTTTCTTAGTGGGAGTAAGATCACATTTACCCATGCCTCAGAGGAAATTCTTCAGAGTGTATTGACATTTTTAAATAATTTCTGTTTTGTACTCGTTCTTTCTGCCATTTTGTCTACACAGCCTAACATTTAACCTTTGTATATTCTGCCTTATCGGCTCTGATTTTTATACCTTCAGAAAGGGGGAAATGGTGCTAGATAACTGAGTTTGAAAACTTGGAAATCAATGTTATGTTTTAAGACAATCATTTATGGCATTCTCCTTATCCATAACTCTGCAGCTTCTTGCTACATGGCAACATCTGGTAGCTATGAGACACACATATGGATAAGCAACTTTAATTTGTCACTGTATATGTTGTAAAAAATACTACATTAAATTGCAGAAAAAGCCAAGCATTGCTGTTATGCTATGATATTTCAGATTGGAACATCATTCTAATTTTATAACAGAAAAAGATTTATTAATGATACACTCTCTGAAAATTCTTGCCAGGAAAGGGAAAAATATTCCTATTTGAATTCATTCAAAGGGGTATTTGGTCCCTGCACATACGTTTTTTTTCTGAATTGCACAATATTATGTTTGTCTTCTTCAACAGATTTAGAATGGGTTTTCTTTTAAAAGTACAGATGGGGAATCTAGCAATGTTTCTCAAATTGAATTCCCACTGCTATCATGTCACATTTCTCACTGATACCACCCACTGTTTTCTAAAAGTACTCTCTCAACAACAATCTGCCTGAATTATAGTTTGAGACAGTTTATTCATTAACCTCTCTCCATTTTTATTTCTAGCAATTGCCTTGCTTTTCTAATTGCATTTCTTTTGCTTCTTTTCTTCATAGTGCCTGTAAAGTGAAATGCCAATTTTCTAATTACTGATATGCCGAAGTACTTATTTCTATCCCTCCTTATCCTTATTGCTTCCAAACCCATAAGTGTCCACTTCCTAAACTCTTGAGGATTCATAAATAACTGCATAATTTTTAATTGTTTAACCAGAGTTCACGGGAAGCACACAAATCATAACCATTAGCACAGAAAAGAGACACTTGAGTGCTCAGTTACTCATAGTTAAATTATTGTTAATAATTTTTGAGTACTTCTTGGAGCATGAACGAAGTGTGGGTTTCCACACAATATGCACTTCATTTATACCCACAAAAATAAATAATGAGACTGTACTGAGATACACTGGAAGGATAAGATAAATTGAGGAAAAACTAACTTATGCATAGTGATTTAGTTTTATAGATAAAAAAAGCATTAGGTATCTTTCACATTTTCTCTACTATGTCATTAAGTCCTAGTAGGAGATATTTCCTCCCCTTCATCATTCACATCATTATTATGTTGATATAAGGGTAACAAGGTTTATATACTGTCAGCTGTGGTTTGGCCTTGGAAAACATTAGTCAGTCATGAAAAAAGGAAAGTGTGAGAAAAACTTGTAATTAAACCTGCTTTGATTTGTTTTGCTGAAGATGAGGCAGAGAGGAAAAAAAACCTCTGCTGGGCTTGATTTTCTTACGCTACTCCAATGAAAATTATTTTTGGAACCCTTCTGGGTCTGTTTTTTAAACCTTGCCTACCTTGAAGGTAGTGGTGAAATCCAATTTTTTAATTACTAATTCTGTGGGTGGAGCTGAGTGGGCATGGCATGGCTTCGTGGGCATGGCAGGGGAAGGATACTGCAAAAACAATTCCCATCCCACTCTGGGGCCAGCCAGAGGTGGTATTTGCCAGTTCTCCAAACTGCAAAATTTCCACTACCGGTTCTCCAGAACCTGCTGGATTTTACACCTGCTTGAAGGGCTAGCATCATCCACATCATTATTGTGTTGATATAATGGTAGCAAGATTTATATACTGTCAGCTGTGGTTTGATGATTCTACAAAATATTCTAAGTCATTAGTGGAGCATTGAAGGAAGGGAGCTGTATGAGCCTAGAGTGCCAAGGTATCAACAGAAGTCTACTAGAACCTTTTCCTAACCCTTTTTTTAATTAAAATTCAGACTGATTCATTATCAAGAGAATGGTCTTAGCATTGCTTGTTATATGTTGCCATACCAGAAAACCCTGCTTATCTGATGGAATCTGTGTTGGGGAGAGAGCTCTATCATCTGCTTCATTGAAGAATAAACTGATTTAAAGAAGCCTTCCTTTTCACAAATATACCACAATTCTTGAACATCTTCATATCTCTACTATTCTCAGTGTGGTTAATAAAATTGGGTCAATATTTTATTTTCCATTTCTCATTTGGAACCACTATAGTCATCTTACCAATAAAATTTTTAAACATACTCATACATTTGATAATACAGGATTGCATAAACAAATGGATTAAGTAGGTGAAAATTGCTGTAGACCTAAATGTATCATATGGGTTTTTTTGTGTAAATTAATTTATAAGCTCTTTGAATGAGACAGGATCAGTGAAAAAAGTGAAATCACTGATTATGTAAAATAATGAAGTATCTGAGAGGAATGTACCACTGAGATGAATGAAGGGAGGCGGAGACTATTATTATGTAGCTATTCACTTAGGAATTTTTCTCTAAAAGTCTAAAAAATTATATGCTTTTCATTAAAGTATTTATTGCATTGTTATGTATAGCTGTGTTCTCTCTGTGTGTATGAGTAGCTACTGTATGTTTACAGCAAAGGACATGGAACTTATGCTTTAAATAAATTCTGTACGTCAAATCAGAACAAGCCGTTTCAGAAACATACAGGGATCATTGAAAGGAAAGCTCTTGTGAATCACTCTAGAGAGCTATGAATTATTAGAATTTTGGAGTCTCAGAATGGACTTTTCTATGAAAATTAATACTTTTCTCCCAAGCTCTCCAGCTATGAAGCTAGTAAGAGAGATGGAAGAAGCCTAGGAATATAGAATGGAATAGGAATGGAATAGAGTAGAATTCTTTATTGGCCAAGTGTGATTGGACACACAAGGAATTTGTCTTTGTGCATACGCTCTCAGTGTACATATCCTCTTTGTCAAAAAAACACCTTTCTTCATAGCAACCAGAGGTGGGTTCCATTTACCTTTACTACCAGTTGTCTTCTCTCTTGCGCAAAGCGCTCATACACTTGTGACCAGCATGCTTTGTGTGCTCCACAAATGCGCAGTAGAGGAACCAGCATGCTTTGCTTGCTCTGTGCAAGTGCAGTAGAGCGGAGACCAGCATGCTTTCCACACATGCTGCCATGCTTCCCCGTGCACTCTGTGCATGCTCAGAACTGTTTGGAAGATGTTCAGCTGCTGAAAATTTTTTTTTAAAAAAAATGTAGAAATCATACCGGGTGCATCGGAGGGCCCAGCTTGCAGATGGTAAGAACCGGTTTGGTGACATCATTCGGTCACAGATCACCCCAAACTGGACTGAACCAGGAGCAGCCCATCACTGATAACTCCCCTAGAGGAATCCAGCCCTTGTGTTGCCCTTTCCTCTTTTACTTCCTATAATTCTGTGATATGGAAGACTGTGGGTTAGGTTGTTTAAATCACAATACAAGAATGAGACAAGACCAGCAGTATAATACAGAAAATAGAATTAGGAGTTCCAGGGCATACTGTAATGTTTTTTTTAAAAAAAAGCTGTTTTCCTACTGAAAAAAAAAGACGTTCTCTGTAAATCTCTTGTCTCTATTTCTTTATCAGATGATATTCACTTGCAGAAAATGAAATTTAGAAGACAACTGTGGGATTGTCCTCTTCTCCCATACTTCATTGCAAAACCACTCAGACTTTCCTATCATTTATGTGGCACGACATCAGGGAGAGAAAAGTAAGACTTGTAGACCCTGTTGCTAATAGAAGGTTGATAAAGGTTGCTGCAGGAATAAGGAGGTTTCCACAATCTCTGTATATTAGCCACAGAGTCTCACTGTATTCTAGAAGAAAGGTTTTTGTTATGCTCCGAAAGTTTAACATTAAAAATTGCTCCTCACAGGCTGTTGGCAGCTGCCTAAATCAAAAAGTAAATCTTTTTTTTCCCCCAAGGACAAATCTCAGGAGCAGGTTTTACAAAAATAAAAGTAGGAGTGTTAAAATGAATTCCAACAAGTGAATTATTTCTCTTTTAGAATAAAAGTATATCCCTCTAGATTAGGATAGGAACATTATGTCTTTTCTCATAGTCTTCTATTATAACAATGAGGTGGCTCAAATTTGAGCAATGGTGTGGGATGTTATTCTCCAGGGTGGGTTAGCCAATAAACACTTGAATCTTTATTAGTCTACAAATGAACCAGCTGTACTCCTTCACCATGTATCCTTTAAAACAGTGGTTCCTAAACGGGGGTGATAAGAGGGCAAGGGGGCACTAAGAGGCAAGGAGATGATGACAGAGGAGTGCTGGAGGTGGGACCCTGGGGTAAAACCTTGTGGTTCGGACTGGTTCAGAATAACCAAGTAGTGATGATCAATGATTGGAGATTCTGGCTGCTAGGGCCACCCATCCTCCCCCGCCCTATATAAGTTCCCTTGTGGCCCAGATAGCTAGTCACCTCAGCAAAAGTAAGCAATGCATGCCGCCCGCTTGCCCTTCACTATGTGTTGGGGGCTGGGGCCCAGGGATTTGCGATTCCCCAAGGCCCCAGGCCACCAGAGCTGGCCCCCCACTCTCCGCCCTCCTCGAAGGGGTTGGGGAAATGCATCATTCCTCGCCTCCGACCTTCCCCCGGATCCACCACCCACCCTCCCTTTACCTTCATGTCCTTACCTTCCTCCCGTGCTGATTTAAAGGGGAACGATTTACTCAGGAAGCTTTTAGCTGGGATCGTGGGAGGTTTTTTCCCATTTTAAAAGCCTTTTTTCCTATTTAAGTATTTGCAAGACTAGGTAGGAAAAAAGGTTTTTAACCCCCCCGGGGGGGGGGGGAGCCTCCATGATCACCAGCAGCTCAACTGGGATCATGGGAGGCTTTCTCACATTTTAAAAGCCTTTCTATTTAGCAATTCCAGTGAATACTGGAATTAGGTAGAAAAAAAGGCTTTCAAAAAGTAAAAAATAAAAATTGGCCATGCCCACCCAGTCATATGACCTGCCCACAACCAAGCCGCACCCACAGAACAGGTAGCAATGAATTTTACATTTCACCCCTGGGTGGGGGGTGCTGAGGATGAGTTTGTAGCATCAAGGGGGTGGTGGGCTGAAAAAGTTTGGGAACCACTGCTTTAAAAGTAAGTTATGTATTATCTGTTTCTCAAAACTGCTTCAGCTTTGTCACATGAGGAAGTTTTTTTTTTTTTTTTTTTTTAGTTTTAAGACCTCTTATACAAGTTATTGATGGGATCCTATCTTCTTGATATGCTTTTCATTGACAAGAGAATGACAAAATGATATAACTATTTTTGGAAGTTCTTTCTCTATTCCTTTTTTTCCCCTGTAGCCTGATATTTTATTTCTTTTGGAATAATAAGTATGCAGAGATATTTAAGGTGATAGTACATTTTCTTCCTATATTATGGCTCAGAAAAGCATTTGATAAATAGACTCTTGTTCCTATTGCTAATGTTTACCTAAGCAGACCTGCTAAAGCAGCTCTTGAAGACCTTCATGAATCTACTTTGGGATTACTGGTAGCAAAACTCCCAAATCAATTATCTGCAGTCATGACATCAGCTTTATAATGGATCCTAAATCCTTGGAGCCCTTGTTGGAGAGTGATCATTCTCCAATATAATGATGATTGAGCATAGTATTCAATCTTCATTGTACAGTGTGATACTTTACTCTTCAAACATTAGTCTTAAATTAGACATGGTACAAAGCAGAGGGCTCACCATTCAACAGAGTGGGGATGTTTAATGCTAAAGCAGATGATGAGGTGGAAGACATTCAAATATTGAGAACCAGCACATATTACATGGAACTTCCTATTATGAAGTCTTCAAATACCAAATTCCAGTGCAGAAAAACAAATAGATATATTCCATACTGGATTTTTTTTTCTCAGTACAATACTGTTGAGGGCATCTGCACCAAACCAAGATATTTTTTTAAAAAAAAGGTAATATAAATTAAAGATAAATGTTTCTCCAGTTATGTCCAATTCTAGGGAGCAGTGCTCATCTCTGTTTCTTAGCTGAGGAAGTCATATTGTCTGAACACGCTTCTGTGATCATGTGGCCAGCATGACTATACTCTGATTAAATAGAATAAATGAAATAATTAAACCGAAAGATTAGAGGTTGAAAGATAGTATTATTATGCATGCTTAAAAATGTTGTAGTTGGCATTTGACTGATACATTAAAATATTGAATAATTAAATAATGAAGGTTTATATCTTAATAAAAATAGGAACATTAATACTAGTGTATGTCATCTTAATTAATATAACAAATATTATTGGTATTAAAATTGTTATTTGTATCAAAATAATAGTACCCAGTTGCCACACTGTTCATGTATTGATCTTGATGTATATATAAAAATAAAATAAAATCATATAAAAATAAATAAATCCAATTCAGTTTTCTCATTCATAAAAACAGAATTCTTCTTATCCAATTTAAATATCCAGTTCTCCTCTATTTTTCATTTAGGTTCTTCTTGCAGAGAAAATAAATCAGCATAGGTCAGCCAAGTTAGTGCAGCTATCATTTATGTCTGATTAAGGAAGGAGATATGAAGTCTTAGACTTTCTAACCAATACAAATAAAAATCCTCGTTTTATGAATACACAGAACAGGATGGCCATTAGATTTACATTTGCACAAGCTATGGCAGCTCCTGAGTTTTTTTAAATACAGTAATATTTTCTGTCAACTCTCTATTCATGTAAGTGTTGAGAATGCTATTAGGAACTTCCAATCTGTCAGAGATCTTCTGTTCTTTGGTGAATTCCAATTCCAATTTAATACATTAAAATGAAATTTTCAGTGTAAATAATATAATTTAACTCTTCTAGTCCCTGTTGCAAAATCAATTTATATAAAAGCTAATGGAAAAGGGAAGCAGCAGATGGAAGTAATTGCAAGTTCTCTTTTCCTGAATCTTACCTTAACTTTTTCTTGGATTACAAACACAATTTTGTATTTTGGGACTCAGACTGGATTCAGAACAAACTCCAAGCGATTGCGTGCTCTGTGTAGATAACATGCAGCTGCCAAGCTTGTTAAGTAAATCCTTCATATCTAGAACAGCCACTAAAGAAATAGCTGATGAATATTAGTCATGTTTCCATAAAGATTATGTACACTACTTCTCAGTGGAGTTTGTATTATTGTAACTCTTCAATTTATCTATGTTAATATGATGAATTTTGTGGCTGCTAAAAAGAAATAGATTCATAAGCCACAATTCCCTGGAATCTGATGTAACCCATGTTTTGCAGCAATTCAGTTTAAAATCCACTTTTCAATGTCACATTTCACTTCAGGACATGCAACTCGGGAAGTTGATGCCCAAGAGAATTATTTTTCATTAGTGACAGCTAACAATGCTCAAAACGGCAGCCCCTCTTTTTCAAAACTTAATCAGTGCCCACATTCTTATCTACTAAGCAAAATAAAAGCATTATAAAGGTTCCATAATCAAGTAGATGCAATATTATCTTTTGATTTATTGAATGTAAACCAGCATTTAGAAAAGTGTCCTCTGATTTGGGACTAAGATACTGGAGCAGATAGCTTTGCACAGGGGAAATAATGTTTAGGGATGAAGTTGTAAGAATAATGTTTGTAGAAACAACTATGGAAGCTGGTTATTATTTGAAAGAGAACAGAAAAATAATCTTTATTCATGTAGTAAAATGATAGAAAAGCTATGTTGTATCAGTTTAAGGCTTAAAACCATATTGTGCACCCTACAAATTGGATGTATATATGAAGAGAGTCCATACTACTGAAGAATAACTGGGAGAAATAAAAATGTGGAGTGTGTGTGTGTTCATCAGCTTTATAGATGCAGAAAGCCAATGCACACAATGATAAATCTTCCAACAGAAAAATGATATAATTTGCTCCCAAGTATTGACTATTCTAAGGGAAGTGGTGGCTCAGTGGCTAAGACAGCTGAGCTTGTTGATCAGAAGGTTGGCAGTTCAGCAGTTCGAATCCCTAGTGCCTGTAACAAAGTGAGTTTCCATTACTTGTCCCAGCATCTGCCAACCTAGCAGTGGGAAGGTAAAAGCATTCTGTGCACCTTTGGCATTTAGTCATGCCGGCCACAGGACCACGGAGATGTCTTCAGACAGCGCTGGCTCTTTGGCTTTGAAACAGAGATGAGCATCGCTCCCTAGAGTTGGAGACGACTAGCACATATGTGTGAGGAAAACCTTTACCTTTACCTTAATTGACTATTCTAAGCTCAACATGTTCAAGTGACCCTAAAATGGGAAAAATCCAGAGGATCATTTCTGTTTTGTTCTAACTTTATAGATATGTACCAAAAATAGGAGACCTGGTGTGTGTGTGTGTGTGTAAATGTGTAAGGTGGCTTAATTCATGAAACTGTGTAGCTCCAATTAATGAAACAAAAACGATTGGTCAGATTTGTCTAGGTTGAAAAAAGAGATGAGATACTGCCATTTTAAAAGAAACTTCTTTTAAAAAGATCTGCAATAAGGAACCCTTGAGCTTCCTTTGAATAGCAAACAGCCAATTATGGAAACCCCCTACTGGCAAACAAAAAAAAAAGAAAAGTGATTGCAAAAAGCTGAGTATTTCAAGATTGCAAGGTGGGTTTGAAATTCATTCCTCAAAATCGGTTATGTAAACCTGATTTTTTAAAAAACCTATCGCTGATAAATTCATTGTATTGGAAATTGAGGACTCAGAAAACAGCTGAACTCCAAACTGTGAAATGTGCAAGATTCTCTTGTCAGTTAAGACTGATGGAAGTTCTGAGGGCACAGGCATGCTGTGAATCACCGGCAGTGACCATAAGGGTCAAAACTATCAGCAGAAAAACTCTCAACTCTTCCATGAAGCGAAATAGAAAGGGAATTTTATATCATGCCAGGCTGTCTGTCATTTTGGCCTCCTGGCATTTCATGTACATGAGATCAAGCTGCTGTTCTTTACACTGAGCGCAATTGATTTTGAGTGCAGAAGTGGGCCTGAAAGCATACACAAATAGCTGTTAAGCCTTATGTTTCTCAGCTGGAGTCCAGTGTTACTTTCAAGAGTAAAGTGTTTCCCAGAGAGAACAGGGGACGCTTGGCTCAGTAATACCAAAAAGTGTTTGGTGCTAATTTCTGCTTCTTTTAAGCAAAAATATCTGAGCCTTGATCTCAACAGATTTATGTCACTCCAGACTACCTTCAACTCATGTTTCCCTGTTGCCTTTGCTGAGGTCTGGCTGATAAAAGGGTTCAAATCTCAGAAAATGCAGAATAAAAAACTGCATTTCTGGCAGAGAAGTAACTAAGTACAAACATATCAGGCAAAGAGGACTGAATTCTAGGTTCTCCCTATTTGCTGTCTTAACTTCCTCCTGAGTCTAAATAACATATTTTGTTCAAACAATACACTCTTCTTTGATGGTTTTTTTAAAAAACAAATCAATAATGGTAGAGAAATATGGTGCACTACTGTTGGAGAGATGCAATTGGGTATCACATTTTTGTTTTAGGAAGCTTTGTTTTCTAGAAACAACTGATAATGTATCAAAAATCCAAATTTCAATATTTTCTTCCCAAAAGAGTTGGGAAATATTGAGCCACCATATGAAGTTTTATTCATTTATTTGCCAAGTTAATATTTCTTTACATTCCTAATTTTACCCAATATGTTTGTTATTATGTCTACATTGGGTCTACATTGTCTGTTATTTGAATTTTGTTTCTCAGTTTTGGCTGAAAACTGCACTACAAAATTCAGAGATGTGCCCAACCTGAAGAATAATTACATTTTGTTCTTTATAAGAGTTTGGAAATGCAGATGAGATCAGGTTGATTAAGCATGTAGCTCCAACCAAAGTCTCCAGCATTTCTAACTTCCTTTTCCCTTTCCTCATTATGTTATAAATCATCAGAGCACAGGCAGTTGGGAAAGGAAGGTATCAAAAGCTGCTAAATGCCTAAGACAGCAACCAGTCTTAGCAATCCTTTAAAGGGCATTTTCTCAAAAAATTATGTACTATTCCTGAACTGTCTGTGCCCAACTATGATTCTATTGTATATAGATAACACCTGTACCATGTGACACATCAAATCCAAATTTCAATCTTATTTTAACCTAGCAGATTGTGTGCCAGGTTTCATCAGGTACAGGGGGCTTATTGCAAAAATAATCACTAGAAAATATTGAATTCAGTAGCTTAAATATGCTATCTCTAATATTGTATGGACAGTAGCTTTTGATTTTGGTTTTATTCAGCCAATCATAATAATACAAATTTAAAGGAAACAGCTTTGTGCACTGCATGAAAACAACCCTACCGTTAATTATACTTTCTTTTTTATTATTTTGTCAGCGTCTCATTAATCCACAACTGAAATAACCCATAACTTTCTATCTGACACTGATCCTAGGCAGCTGCTAACCTCAAATAAAAACAGAAATATAAAAACAGGTCACACCCTTCCCACCAGATACCAGATCACTCATTCTGTGGACCCCTTGACTCAATCCATTCTAGCCCAGTGCTTTTGGAGGGCAGCCAGGTCTTCTGGAAGACTAAAAGGGTAGGAGATCCCTGAATCTTAATGTGGGTGGCTATTGCAAAGTGACAGGGTGGCCATAGAGAAGGCACACCTCCAAAGTCCAGCAAATGACAATGTTTAAAGAAAGAGACCTAGGCCTATTTTGCACATATCTTTGAGAAGAGGTGATCCTACATGTAACTTGGCCTTATTCCATGAAGGGCTTTAAAGGTGATAACCAGCACCTTGAATTGTATCTGGAAAACAAGTTAATGAATGAGCTAGGTAAACTCAACACACTAAGCCACAAAACCCTGCCTCCCAAAAAGAAAAAAATATTTTGATTATTTTAAGATATATATTGTAATATCTGTTTTAAATTCCTGTAAACCGCCCCGAGTCTTAGGAGATGGGGCGGTACATAAATCGAAATAATTAATAAATAAATAAATAAAAAGTCATCAACTTAGTATATTATACAAATATGTCTGCTAGGTCACTACTTAATCTGTTTAAGCACATTATTGAACATAGCCAGTGAGTGGACAAGCATGTATGTCTTCTTTTAACCCTTCCGACTCACAGGACAAACATATGTAAATGATTCAAAATCATTAAGCAGTAAATACTGGCATAATGGCAATTAACATTTTAAGAGAATCTACAAAACAGCAACCAGATCTGAGTTGCAAAAATCTGGATGACCAGTAGATACCGAAAACTGACACTGTCTTATTTTGACTTTCTCAAAATGAAAAGAAACATGAGAATCAGAATGGAATTCAATTTCATGGAATGTGCGAGGATTATATTTCTAAATTCAAAATAGCAAGTGGTAGAAATCAGCCAGGCCCAATCGCCGCAAGGTGGGATGTTGCCAACTACTTATTTTGTGAATGATTTTGCCCCTTCCCCCAAAACACCTTTTTCAGAGATAGATGCATCTATGCTAAATTTAGTGAAAGCAGCTGATTCTTAGATTAGGCAGCTGATCCTTGATTACTCTCTGCTCTGCTGCTTTGCACCCAAGGGACAAGCCTCATGTGAGGATCTTCCTGGTCTTTCTGTGTTACAGGCACAGCCTTCAGGGCAAAGGCTATTAAGTGTTGAACAACCTGACTCCTAGAGCCATGATGGGAAATCTATGTCATGCGTGCCACATGTGGCACATGGAGCCGTATCGGTGGGCATGCGAGTGTTGCCCTAGCTCAGCTCTGGTGTGCAAATGTGCGCTGGCTAGCTAATTTTTGGGCTTTCTGGGCCTTCCAGAAGTCCTCAAATGGACTGTTTACAGCTTCTGGGGGGCCACCAGGGGGGTGGGGAAGGCTGTTTTCGCCCTCCCCAGGCTCCTGGAAAGGCTCTGGAGCCTGGGGAGAACAAGAAACAGACCCACCAGACCCACCAGGCCATCACGTGCCAAAAATGAGGGGATCACACATGTATGCACGGAGGGGAGCACATTGAATTATTGGATCCTTGTACTCCCCTCTGCTTATGGCACACAACAGCAAAAAGGGTAGTCATTACTGTCCTAGAGTCTGGGATGCTGCATCAAACTAATTAGCCAAGGTACGACTTGGCTAGTTACTTTGTCTAATTTCAGGGTTCCTGCAAATGATCTTTTTCCTTGGAGGAATATTTTGATACAAGTAGTCTTCAACATGATCTATAGGGTGACACATAGCATTGGACCACGGTATTTGCAAGACCGCATGCTGCCGAATACCTCCACACGACCGGTGTGGTCACACAGAGAGGGCTTGCTGAGGGTCCCAGCGACCACTAGGTGTCATTTGGTGACCCCCAGAAAAGGGGCCTTCTCTGTGGCGCCTCCAACCCTCTGAAACGAACTTCCTCCAGAACTGCTAAGGCTCCCGGACTTAACATCTTTCCCCAGGGAGCTGAAGACCTACCTGTTTCAATTAGCCGGCCTGGTATTATTATTATCTGGTATTATTGGGGTTTTAATTGATATTTAAATTGGGGTTTTAAATAATTTAATAGATTTTATCCGATCAGCCAGGTAGTTTAATTGTAATTTTAAAGTGGGTTATGTTTATTGTATTTTAATTATTGGCTGTGAACTGCCCTAAGTCCGAAAGGAGAGGGGTGGTATACAAATGTAATTAAACTCAAACTCAAACTCCCACCTAATACAACCATAATAGGCAGGTTCCATTATGGTCATAACTCAAGGAATACCTGGAGTTAAGGCAGTTAAGCTAAGAGCCCATTATCCAACAGATTGGGGTAAACTGTGATGGTGACATGTTTATCTGAATATTAATTCTTTGTATTTACCACATATCTATTTTGCTATTGTGCTCTCTTTTATCTTTTCTCTCTTTTATTTGCTTTTTCTTTCATTTTCATAAAATAAAAGGTCATAAAACTAAAGAATTAATAAACAATGTATTCCATGAATGTTCAATCAGTAGTTCTGAGTTATAGACTAATCCAAAATGTATTACAACTACGTATGAGCAAGGTGCTTCTGTTAAAGAAAAATGTAATGGATCACATGGATCACCAAATCCATGCTTAGAAAAAAGTGGGGATCTCAGTCTGAAAAGTTCTTCAATACCATGATTTTGAAAATGCAAATGTTGTTGCTGTGAAACGATAGTCAAAGAATTTTAACGGCCCCTAAAGTGGTGCCCTATCCTAGTCTATTGAAACAGGGCAGTGGAATATACCATACTCAGGATGATCTAATCATTCACCTAATTAAGACATGGCTCCTTATGAACCATATAGCACTAATGCAAGTTATGGCTTTGGATCTCATACATGATACTATAAACAAGCAATTTTTAAAACAAATTAGTCTTCATATCTCTTTTGGAGGTAAGTTTATTCAAGTTCCAAAGCTGAAAGCAATATGATCCCTGAAGTGAAAGATCCCCAATGGAAGCAAGGCAATCTAAGCAATCCTGCCTTCGCCTCCTTTTTTTTGCCAAGCATGGAATGGCCATTATATCACCACTTCTTGCGGCATCACGAGTCATTAAAGCCAAGCGAGCTGAGGGAACAATCAACTTAGACCAGACGACTTCCCCAGATGTGACCACTCTCAGGATATGGGAGAGTCCCTTGCCATGGGCATACCTCCCCCATCCAATTCCTCCAGACAAAACATTCCCAGCACTGGTTCACTTTCCCACCTTGGACCCCACTAGGAAGAGCGTTCTAGGCCATTTAGCAGGAAGGCTGTGTTTGGTTTTAAACAGATGTTTCTTTTTACTTAGTATCTCTTACTGTCTTGCAAACATTTGGGCTAGGATAGCTAGCTAGGATAACACACTTGCATATATGATTATTCAGCACCTTTTCAAGTGAAGATCCAAAGTGAACGATGCTCAAGCTGGCTCTAGAATGGAACTGTGAATATAAAGCACACTGCCTGTATTTCCAATTTCTCCTCTGTCAAGGATGGGGTTTTGAAGTGTGATCAATCCCAGGTATCTCTTCCTGCTTTAGCAAGCTTTATATCAGAGGTCTTCAAACTTGGCAGCTTTAAGACTTGTGGACTTTGGGAGTTGAAGTCCACAAGTCTTAAAGCTGCAAAGTTTGGGGACCCCTTCTCTATATAGTTTGGATGACACCTTGTGAGATTTTTGATTCCTAAGTAAAGTGTGAAGGCTCACCATGAGTTCACCTTCTAAGAATCCAACCCTTTCTTCCAGCCTGTTTTGTTTCTTCATTTCTTCATTAGATTTATTTGCCGTCCATCTCATTCTAAAGCAATTCTTGGTGGTTTACCACAACTTAAATTATTTGGGGTCATTGTGGTATATTATAGTGATTTCAACCCACACACACACAAACCCACACACACAGAGTTTTACAATTATAAAAGAAAAGTATTTATATGTGAGTTCACACTGAGGAAAAGACATTGCAATCAAATGAAGAACATCTAAAATCTGTGTGCACTACAATCCTCCTCTGCAAGAGTAAATAGGACTGAAAAGTTTTCTGACACTAAATTAAAGAACCAAAAAGGGTTTTCTTTACAGAATCAATAGTACAACCAGCATGTAATTGGCCTGAGTCCAAGGTGCCATAAATCTATTTGGAATACATACCAACATGCTTATGTGGGAAGGCCCTGAAACGCATCTTTAAGGACACTTACCCTTTTCATAGAGTTTACCAGCAGAACTACTCAAAAGCTCTTCAAGTTAGTATTTCTCCATTTTAAAATTCAACTTCTGCTCTTTAGATTAGGCTCAGAAAAATCAGTTTGTGCCCCATGTAGCACCCTCTTTTAAAAAAAAGACTCCACAGGCACTGCCTTTTCAGATCCATGAAGTGCCAGCAGCAACAATTCATGCAATTCAGAGGAGAATCAATAGCTGGTGTAGATTAAGTGATAGGTAGAAAACAGGGACAACAAATATGGTCCCAGAAAATATCCCCACAGAAAAAGAGAGGGTAAAAGAAATTTTCCCAACACACACTGGTAAAAACAGCCATTTTCAGCCCCCAAACCGTGTAATTTTGTGTAAATTTTTACTTTAAACATCTCTTTTTGCCTTGAGCTGTGATATAGGTCCTGTCAAAACTAGGGGCAATTACTGCCATTAGGTTGCCATTATGTCACTGCCGCTCCCCCCATTACTAAGGTCTCCAGCACACAAAGCTATAATCTTTGTTCACTTTCGCTCCATCACTCCCAGAAGAAACAAAATTGTGTTTTTTTTAAAGTGCCTTTATTTTGCCCCTGTCAACTCTGAAAAGCAGGGGGAGAATGAAGAGGGAGAAAAAGGGAAAGCAATGCATAATTTTTTAACTATGAAATTGCCAGATATACTAAATTTGCTTTACGTATAATCTTAGAATAGAAATTTTGCTAATCTCTATTAAACTGGACACCACATAGCTCTCTTTATAGAGTCCTGATAGAAAGCAGGAGAATCTATTTAGCAAACTCTGTGCTGACTTTTCTCTAAAATATCTTTTTGCCCCCTTTTTCTGCATATCATGAAATGGAATTATGATAAGTCTATGGAACCTGCTCTATGACATGTCGCAGCATTTCATTTGACAGATCTGCCAATGGGTAAGTCACACATGTACACTGGAACTGAACTACGCAACGCTCGCATGCCCACAGATATGGCTCCGTGTGCAACTTGTGGCAACCGTGCCATCGGTTTGCCATCCTGGTTCTATACAGTGCAATCTCCCAGTTTATCATTTATTTTAGAACTAATCACCTCACAGTCCAAGCTAATGTATTTCTACCATAAACCCAACTTCAGATAGAAAAGAACAGGGCATGCATTTTATAACTTACGTGCTGCATTCCTATTGTTCATACTCATTCTTTACATTCTTTTCTAGGCGCTCTTGAAAGTACAATGAAATATATAACAACAAAAGAATGGACATTTTAAAAAATTATGACACCTATAAAAATCAATTTCCAAGAAGGCTTGCTATCAAGCCATTATGTCAGATTAAAATTTGGTTTGTTTATCCATGCTCTTTGGAAACACTGGTAGATTAGGAGGGAGGGGAAGTCTGAATTTTGCTACATTATTGCTGCTTGCTGCGAACACCAGGTAGGTGTCAGGAAGGGCATCCAGCCGGTGAACGGTCAGTTCCGTTCAGTCATGCCTGACTCTACACCAAATTAAGGGGCTACAGGGTCATTGAAAGGGAGGTACTGTAGCTTTAGCTAACATATTTCTGCTTTTATGAAATTATAAACATCTCTATGAAATAAAGGTAAAGGTAAAGGTTTCCCTCGCACATATGTGCTAGTCGTTTCCGACTCTAGGGGATGGTGCTCATCTCCTTTTCAAAGCTGAAGAGCCAGCGCTGTCCGAAGATGTCTCCGTGGTCATGTGGCCGCCATGACTAAGCACCAAAGGCGCACGGGATGCTGTTACCTTTCCACCAATGGTCCCTATTTTTTTCTACGTGTTTTACGTATTTTCGAAACTGCTAGGTTGGCAGAAGCTGGGACAAGTAACGGGAGCTCACCCCGTTATGCTGCACTAGGGATTCGAACCTCTGAACTGCCAACCTTCCGATCAAAAAGCTCAACTATCTTACCCGCTGAGCCACCGCGTCCCGCCTCTATGAAATAGGACAGTATAAATTGTCTCAAAAATTGAAAGTTACTTATAAACATTCATGTTTTATGCTAATACTAAGTATAATATAATATAAAGCAATTTTTAAACCATAGCACACTCTAGGCTTCTGGTTAACATTAAACTACTCAATATGGCATCAAAGCATTGGTATTATAATGCTGTGATGCCTATCAAAGAAGAAGCTGAAGGATTTTCCATAGATTTCCAAGTGTTCTTACTTGCTTGCTTTATTCCCATGTTTCACTGGTCTGTTACAAAATCACCTATGCTATGCCGCTTTTTCAATATGTCCCAGTTTAGACTCTGGACAAGATTAAGCATATCATCAATATCCAAAAGACTGGATGGCAAGATAACTAATAAGATTAAGAAGGTATTTTGTAATCTTTTCTGCCCTGAAGCTGCCAGCTTAGATTGTACTGGGAAAGCTTGTTACATAGTTTTGAGCAGTCAGAAGCAACAATTATGTCTTTATTTATATTTTTGGCAAACAAAGCATGACATGAATAGGACAGTGATTTAATGGTACAAATGAGTGAGCTGGGTTTGGGGAGAGAATTAAGAGTCAGAATAGATTTGTTTTTAAAAGTTTTAAGTCTCTCATATGGTACTTCGTATTGTTTACCAATAAAAATCATGAGAAAGTAATATTCATTTACTGCTGGCTTGCCATCATATTTCAGTGGCAAATTTTAATAGGTTCTACACGAAGAGGATTGTTATATGACATATATTTGTATTCTCAATTTCATGAAATATGTGGACAGGTCACTTTGGAACTGGCTGTTTATCGATGCAACAAAAAAGAATGGGCACTATGAATTCCTGTTATGAAGGATTCATCTCTTGTTTAAAAACTGAGTTGTATTACTTTCTATACCTGTTCACACGCTGCTGTATCTTATTTAATTTCCAACCTTTTTTTTATAAATATATTTTCTGTTCTCATCTTTATGTTGTAACTGTCCCAAAACAATAAAAATATTAGCAATACACATACAAGTTGTTGTGAGGTCTGATAAGACAGGTTTTGAAATTGCATGTAAATTGTCCTGCAAGCTGTTTACTATGTCTGAAGCAACAGTTCAGAGTGCAATAAAATCAGGTCTGTATATACTTAACAGAGAGCCAATTCCAATCCCAGCATTCATGTACACACTTCCTAAAAATGTGCTTAAAAAGGTATGTGCTAGTTGTTTCCGGCTCTAGGGGGCGGTGCTCATCTCCGTTTCAAAGCCAAAGAGCCAGCTCTGTCCAAAGATGTCTCCGTGCTCATATGGCCGGCATGACTAAACGCCAAAGGTGCACGGAACGCTGTTACCTTCCCACCAAAGGTGGTCCCTATTTTTTCTACTTGCATTTTTAAATGCTTTCGAAACTACTAGGTTGGCAGAAGCTGGGACAAATAACGGGAGCTCACCCCATTATGCGGCACTAGGGATTCAAACCGCTGAACTGCCGACCTTCCAATCGACAAGCTCAGCTGTCTTACCTGCTGAGCCATCGTGTTTCTGTGGTCCCCAATAAATGAGGTGCAGAACTTTAAAGTAATTTCTGATGTTTAATATATGCATAAGATGTGAAAACTGGTTTTGTTCTTCCACCTTAGCTTGGTTTGGAACTTGCACATAGGCAGTTCATTATTTCCACACTCAGCCCTGGTCATTCCTTTATTTTATGCATTTACTTATTTTATTTATTAATCAAATTTATATAGCTGCCTATCTCACTATAACCAATTCTGAGTAGTGCACAAAAATAAGACAAATATTGCAAGTTTAAAAACAAGAGTATAAAACATAAAGATTCATATTAATAAATATAAAAATCAAAGATACAAATCATATGGGAAGAGAGGATGAAAATGGCTACCTCAATAATGCAGCCATCTAAGTAATTTATTTATTTATCATATTTAAGTAAGTCTCTAGTTGCCCGGGAACCCCAAGGCTTGATAACATAGACAAGTTTTGAGAGCTTTTTGGAATATCAAAAGAAATATCAACCAATATCTTTGCTGTTATATTGAGCTCTTCCACTTTCAAGCCCTAGTCATAGTCACTCATGACCTAATCATTGACTACTGCAATGCATGGGACTGCCCCTGAAAAGTATCCAGAACCTTCCACTGATTCAAAATTTGCCATCCCATGTGGTATTGTGCAAGTCTAGAATTCTTCCAGAAACTGCATTGGTTGTTGATTTGCTTCTGGGTCCAATTCAAGGTGCTGGTGTCACCATTAAAGTCCTTCACGAACCTGGCACCAGATTATTTGAAGGACCATGTATTCCCAGTTACATCTTCCTGATCCACCAGGAGGCAGGGGATCTTAGGGGCCTCCTCCTCTTCTTCTTCTTCTTCTTCTTCTTCTTCTTCTTCTTCTTCTTCTTCTTCTTCTTCTTCTTCTTCTTCT
>JANHFP010005018.1:183218-195605 GCA_032468135.1 Calamaria suluensis
CCTTAAATGAGTATTTTCTTTCTGCCAAGTTTTAAAGTAGTTTTACTATTTATATGTAATTTACTGTTTTAAGTCCATGTCAGACTTCTTTCCTGTCCCTTTTTAAAGCAAATTGCATACTGAATGAAAGTAACCAAACTCCTGGAATGTGTTGGTATGTTTTTCAGGCAATTAGGAATTGTATTTGAAACTTAAACAAAAAGCTATTCATGGGAAGGGCAGAATAAGAGAAACAGTCTTCTCAACTACCAGCATGTTAAAAACCAAGCAAGTTTGAAAATCTCAAATGACAAGATGAACAAGTTTCTCCAGTTATTATCTTTTTCACATTGCTCATAATTTCATATTTCTTCAATATCAAGTGTTCATGAGTGAGATTTTTAAAAAATGTGATCGTTTTAAGAGTTAGTCCAAGAATAAATTTGAACTTTAGATATTTTAATCATGCTTTAAAATTACATAAGAAAATTAAAATCCTTTGCAGAATCCTTTGAATTTTAATTCTTTCAAAATATTTTGACTAGGTTAAAGATCTTCAGTAAGAACAGCTCATATTTGTACAGCCTGCCTTTGAAGCCCAATTCTTAAGTAATTGGTGCAGTATAATTGCTGCTGAAAATCATTAGCTGGTAAGATACCACATTTTTGAACAATAAAATACTCTGGTTTAAATGCTAAGATAAAACACTATTTCCACAAGGCATATTCTGCCTAGAAAATAAGTTCTCCAGATCAGCTCAACCATAAAAGGTATTTTTTCATATCTATCCTTGATAAATGTGTTCATTTTGTTTTATTATTTAATTAATTACATTAATTTCAAAGCATAGGTAGTACTATTTGCTCATGGTTTTGCTTTGTGATATCATTATCAGATTAATGAGGTAACATCGTGACATTCAGAGCGGGATATGAAATATTGCTTTTACTCTGAACCAGCTTTGTCAAATTATGTTTTAGCCAAGTTTGAATTGTGATGATTTTGTTTAACTTATTTAAAATAGTTTGGAAAAACACCTGGTAGTTTTAAAGAAGGGTTTTGGGTGTGAATAGAGTAAAAAAACTGAGCAAGAGATTTTTTTTTGTAGAAACCCTTAAACACAATCTTAATACATATCTCCTAAAATGTTACAATTGCTTGATTTCTTTCCACACTAGAAATAATGAAAAAGCTTTGTGGTCGATAATAAATTTGGCAGTTGCTATTACAAAATGCATTTGATTAGATTTCAAGCTTCCCTTTGCTTCCATTCCTTTATATCCTTAATGCTATGGTATGACTAAGAAAAAGAAGAGAGAAGAGAGACTAGGCAACTGTACAAGTAGTAACTTCTGCTTGTCCATCCCATCATCTTCCACTTAAGGCAGCTGCCTCATACTAGCTAATGACAGAGCTGGTCATAATTAGAATATAATTATACCCAATATTCATACCCACTGTGTCTTTTCTTCTTTGATTTGTGATTCTCTTCCTGACCAGTCACAGGCCTCTATATTTCGCAGTCTCCTTTCCTCCAAACCTCTCTTTGAATTTTTGATCAATATTTGCTTCTTCTCAAATAATGGGTTTTTATTCTACTCCGAAGAACCCCTAGGGTGTGTAAGGCATTATCATGGCATATGCGCGGATCCAAACAGTGTGGCCTTTTGTAACTGACAAATGGAAATTTTGTCAATTCACAAATGTCAGTAAAATGATGCATGCGGAATAAATGGGTAGGAGCAAAAGCCACCGTGTACTTCTCAGTTGCCGAGGGCAGAATGGCTCCTGATGTCCTGCTACTTTTGCCAGCAAAGAAAGAAAGCCTCATGCCAAGGCTTCTGCAGTTTCATCGAACCTGCCATTCCCCGTAATGGGGCATGAAGGGAGAGGATGTGTTATGGGAAAACGCAAGGAGAGTGGCATGGAGAACTGGAGAAGGATTGAAAGATAGAGCTTCCCTCTCTCCGTTGAACTGAAATGGAGAGAGGGATAAAAGAAAAACAATGCCAACAATTTCTACCATCTTGTGGGGGAGGGGGGAATACAAGCTCCAATTCACCACCAAAAGGAATTCTAAAGAGCTGCAGTATAAAGCTCTCTGAGAATGAGATTTTAAAAACTTAATCTCTTGCAGATAAACAGATTAACTGGAGAACAGTTTAGTAGGTCAGTGTACTAATTGAACAGTTAACTAATATACACTACTAAAATATCTTATTAAGGTACTAATATTTTCACCCACAAAATGACAGCAAATATCCCTTAGTAAAGGTTTCCCTCGCACATATGTGCTAGTCGTTTCTGACTCTAGGGGACGGTGCTCATCTCCGTTTCAAAGCCAAAGAGCCAGCGCAGTCAGAAGACATCTCCGGGGTCATGTGGCTGGCATGACTAAATGCCAAAGGCGCACGGAACACTGTTACCTTCCCACCAAAGGTGGTCCATATTTTTATGTGCTTTCACAACTGCTAGGTTGGCAGAAGCTAGGACAAGTAACGGGAGCTCACATGTCCCTTACAAAGTATGAAATTAGAGAATTGCTATACACACCATCATGAAGGAAGACCAAACCCTCAGATGAAAATATTTGCAATTGAGAATGAAGAAATGGCCAAAATTGTCTTTCCATACTGTTTAATGTGCCCACAGCCCACTTAAAAACAACAACAACACAGTTGTCTAGGTCCCATTACATTCAATGGGAATATGAGTTTTTTTTAAGAAATTGAGGATCTGGCAGTCAGTGCAATGCTTATTAGGCCCACTGTTGCTAGGACACCCCTGTTGCTTGATTATTCCAACCAGAAATCGTATTATGTTATATCGGGAGGATTTTTAAAAAATACTTTTAATTAAGTGTTAAGAAAGTACATAAAAATCAGAAATTTAATTACATTACAAATCAGTGTAGTTAGTCCTTCCTAACTTCTGGAAACAGATCACAATAAATATGCAAACATTTAATATATTGACTGTCACTTTTCAAGTTTGCTGAAACTATATGTCCCCTTACCCACCCGCCTCTTGTACCACTTAGCCAAAAGATAAAGAAGCTAGCTCCTACAATTACAAATCCTGCATGGAGCATTACTTCTTGACCTTTTGGCTAAGTCTTAGTGTTTGTGTATAATGTTTCTGTGTGTGGCACAAATGAAAATGTTATCGAATAAGAAAGAATGAAGTTCAGTCTTGTGAACCTGACTCTCTTCTGACTGTGATAAATTGGTAAAGCAAGAAGGGTACTGTATGAAAACCTAAAAAAGAATTATTTTCATGTACCCTTATTCAGCTTTCCTTCAGGCTTATAGTTTATCTTCCTAAAAGCCTAGAATGCCTTGTAAATAATCCAGGCATTTCATTCATTTTCCCTAAATGAATGAAGAAAATCAATTTTAATTTTATGGTGGTTGTATCACATCAATTTAACTTGCTTACATACTCTCTTCCTTCCTTCCTTCTTTTCTTTCAGAACTTGCCATCCAAATACTATTCCACATTTTATTGGGGCAGTGCACAAGTTTGGGATTTTGAAGTGTCTGTTCTCAATTAAATGTTTAAGACCAACTAAAATTATCAGTCAAAAATTTCTAATTCTAAGTATAGAGAGGATTGTTTAAAATAGAGATGAAAGAATAAGCAGGTTACCAACTTGTAAATCATGAAACTAACTTCCAGAGTATACATTCTTCCCTTCTGTCATTAGATGTCAAAATATTAATGAGACATAATTAGGTATAGATCAGGGATAAAATGCTACCTGTTCAGGTGAACCAATAGTAATAAAAGCTACCAGTTCACACAAACTGGTAGTAAAAAAAAGAAAAGCTCATGGTATTTCCGATGGTCAGCTGTGCTGCACCTGCTTTCTAGCGAATCTAAATTGCACCACACAGTTGTTCCCCTACTCGCTGTTCTACTTACCTTCAAATAGCTTCTTTTTCTACATGAAGTGCATGTTTGCCGTGTACCGCACACCCTGCAGACAGCAAACCAGTGGCAACCTGAGGAGGTTTTCACCACTGGCATAGATGAAAATAAAATGAATGCTGTGATGTTATGCAGCAGCTCAGAACTATCTGCCATCTTGTCACAAAGCTTGTTAGTTTCATAATCATTATTTTTATCAATAATAATAATAACAACAACAACATCCAATGGGACCAGAAGTTGATTTTTGGCCTCGGGGGGAGTCCATTTTCACCCTCCCCAGACTCCTAGAAAGGCTCTGAAGTCTGTGGAGAGTGAAAAACGGCCCTACCGGGCCTATTAGGTCCACTGAGCCAAAAAGGGGGGGTCACAAGGGGTCACACACACATGCATGGGGTCACATGCACATGTGCGGGATCTCATGTACATACACAGGGGTGCTTGCACATGCATGGGGTGGGGCCCATAAAATTATGGGGGCGAGCACGCACACGCCCCGTCACGCTCGCCCTGCTTTTGGGATGCAATGGCAAAAAGGTTAGCCATTACTATAATAGGTTATATATGTGTGTGCTCTCTATGAAAGTTATAATGTAGAGCAAATATATAAAGCACATACATACAAACACATAGAACAGAGTTGAAACAATGAATTTGCTGTATACCTGATCCAAAATGATTTGCAGGAAAACGTGTCTTAAGGGGAAAAAAAGATCCAGTAGTACAATAGCTCTGAGAACTGTTCTAAATAGGCTTCTCTACTTTGTATTTCCAATCAGTTCTTCTCATCACACATATAAAGTTGAGGAGAGTATATCACATAGGTATATCAATCTTATAACTTTAAGACAAAATTATTAATCTCCAAGAGATAATCTGACCAGGTTCTAGGTGAGATCATCTATGAAATTGTTTCCCAGAAGTGTCAACCTCCTGGGTAATAGTGATAAATTATACTATTATAGTAAACATTAAACGTCTTAACAAATCTATATCTACCTATATCTATATCTACATTAGCAGTTAAAAGGAAGAAACAGCCGCAAGCTCACATTACTCGGAGAAGCACAAGGTCGAAGAAACAAGCCTGAAGATGACGAATGAGATTTCGTCGAAACATCACCAGGAAACTTCCAATTCTACACGGGAGAAAACCCAAATAACCCAAGATCCACATACAAATACCTGTGAAAACCTGAGAAAACAAACAAACAAACAAACATATCTGAAATTCCTTGAGGATCTCCCATCTAGAGCTTAACTTCCAAGGTCAGTCAGAATTCAAACAACCACATGTGATGAGCAGTCCTTTTGAACTGAGATTGATTTGTGAAGATTAAAATGGACATATCATACAACTTTCAGCAATTACAGTAATTTGCCATTGTTGTCTTCTCTAGCCAGCTCAGCTAAAGCTGGCCTCCATCCAGCTTTAGTAGATTTAACCCTGTTTAGCTTTTAGATCAGCCAAGGTTGGCTAGATGATGTCCCCTATTTATAAAGCTCATAAATAGGCTTACTGAACTTCAGACCTTTTATTGTTGTTATTTTGAAGTACGTAAGTCAATCACAATGTGAAAAGGATAACTGCAAAACAATTGGGGTTTCTATCTAAATGCATTGTAAGGATCTGTTATGTTTGGCATTTACCAAATCTGTAGAAAATTGTTTTAAAAGTGCTTTCATGTAGTGCTTTTTAAAGACATATTGCCCAATAAAAATAATCAAAAATAATACCTTCAAAATCAAAATATTTGCCTCTGTGGGAAATGTGATGTGTTTGACTTTCCTGCAGTAATATTTTCATCACTTCAGTGGAACTATGCACAGTGAGAAAAATGCTTTAAATTCTCAGCAATAAATCCCTAATCCATGTTAAGTGTGTGTTATTCGCTTCCTCCAAACAAAATAATGTTAATATTTAGATGCATCATAAAATCATCCGTATCAAGTACATTCTCTGTAAACAATGAACTACTGATTTTAAGACCTACAGTTCTTTGCTTCTCAATGATATAACTATGTTGTTCTACAATGTTAAGTATATAAAAGAAGTCTACTTTGGATTTATTTTTCAGTAAAATTGAACAATCTACCACTATAAATTCCATCATAGCTCAACCCAGCTCAGATACTTGTAACATAGAGATGCATTATCCATAGATTGTGGTTGAAAAAAACCCAAGATATGTATGTCTGAGGAATATATGTACAAAAAGATGTATACTTTGGAATGTTGCAGGGGAAAAGAAGCAAGCTACTAAGAACTGTATATAAAAATGAAAATTAAAATCAAGTCTCATTTCAGTGAAGCTTGAGTCCTGGTAACCTCTTGGACATGGTTGGGTAGTTGTCTTGGAAATATTACAGAAGTTATTTGGCATTGCTTGCTTTCAGGATATTTTTTAACATCTTAGTCTTGGTTACAGATATGATATTGCATGACTGCTTTTCTTTAGTTGTTTTTAGCTATCCTATAAAATGAGACAAGGTTGGAATGCTTTATTGATGGGTTTTAAGGGATCCAGAAAGTGTACTTCCTCTGCAGCTATGCTTACTCTGATCATATAGATCTTTAGGAAGGCACTTAAACCTAGATCTTCCCAGAGATATTGGATTTGCGATGATGTGCATTTGTGCAAACCCACTAATTGTGATGTAAGTTGCTTCTTCTTCTCAGTATAGTTGCTTTTTTATTATTTGTTTAGCTTGTTCTTTTTTCTTTAAGTTACCTAAAGTTATTGGTGAATGGGCAGCTTTAGAATCTGACTAAGAAAAGAACAGAAAAGAAAAAGCAGATTTTCTTGTGATTTTTTTTTTAAAAAAACTAACAGATAATTAAAGAAAAATAAGATATTCTGGCACAGACCATATTTAGACTGATCTAAATACTTACACATTTTAGTGGTGGTGATTCCAATTATTTTTCTACACAAGATTTTTACCATATATTTTTTGTTTAATTTGGCACACAAATGATTTAAAATTAGCACCACAGCACACCTCCCAACAGAATGGCAGAGTGTAAATTCCATCTGTCATTTACACTGAGCATATATTGACGACTTCAAATTGTTGCAGGTCAGGATACCTTTACTTGCCTCATACATTTCTTTTCTTTTTTTTCCCTTACAAGTAAGTTTGACTTGCTGAATTCACATTGCATTCTGTAGGAAGTTAAGTGATTCCTTTTAGATTGTTTTCAGCTAGTGTTCTTGTAATATCTTATACAAGTAACTGTGTAACTGGGAACATGAGCTAAAAGTTGTAACAATTATAAATTCTTCAGGATTACTGTTGTGTATGATCATGTTGTATAAGCCAAATGAAAATTTCCTTCTGCGGAAGGAAATTGTGTCAAGACTTTAAGAGACTGAAATGCCTTAATGAACTGAGAAATAGGATCTTTCAGACAGTTAAAATAGGCATGTTAAGATACTGTTCTTGTTTCTAATGAGAAAGAAAATAAGTAGCTTATAGTTATTATATTACTATATGATGAGGCGATTATTTTACATAAATGTCTCTTGCCTTGTACCTTTCTTCTCAACTGTTTTATGGGGGGCGAAATATCAAGATACTTTACAGCTTTAAAATTTTATAGCATTAACATACAAGTTTTTTTTTACAGTTTTATATTTACTTGGATATTATCAAAGACATTAGTAAGTGTGAGATTTATCTGGTCACTTAATATCAACCTGCTTTTGTTGAAACAAGATTTGTACTTTTCAGTCCCATATATTGTAACATATCATATGTTTGCATTGCACTGGATTGCATTGCATTTACTATATTAGGTAACCTTGGGCTCACTCTCTTTCAGTCCAATTCACCTCGCAAGGTTGTTGTTGTAGGGAACATAGGAGGAAGCTGTGTTGGATATGTACACTGCCTTAAGTTATTTGCAAAAATATAAAGATGGGATATAAATAAATAGAAATATTACTTTATGAACACATTACATGTAGTGTAGCCATTTGCAAAGCTAACATATTGTTCCAATAGAACAAAACTAAAATTGCTGAAGGAGTATTGCATTTTAAACGTGGAAAATATTTTTTCTGAGCTGTCTGTGGGCATAATTTGTCACCTCTGTTCTTTCCACATCTGGCATTATATAGACTATATAAATCAGCCAAAAGTATTGAGAATCATATCTTGAGAAATGGTATCTCAACAAGCTTTTAGTTTACAGGATATAAAACAATTATTGAACTACAGTATAAGTGCTTTGTATCCTCATGCCATCAGTGAGGAAACTTATAAAATTGGCAATTTAAGAAGCTGTGGATTTCCCCTCTTTTTTGCCCTGTTTCCTTGTAGCTAATGAAAAAGGAGCAATGGAATACATTTTAAATACATACTCTCTCACAATAATTTAATAAACTGTGGTGCCATCTCATGAAGAATCGGGGTGGTTGCCTTGGTGACAGAGATTATCCTTGCTGCCGCAGGATTCTGGCAGTTTTCTAAAAATGAATTCATAATATTTTGGATTTATTAAAAAATATGCTTTTCTGATGGAGATAAATTGCATCCTTTCAGCTGGCCATGTAATGCTTCTATAAAAATACAACTGCTTTAGCAACTCAGCAAAAAGATATTATGTGATTAGTTGGAAATTAAAGTGCATGCTATTTTAAAAAGTGAAAGGAACCTTCGGAGAATGTGATTCATTCCACATTAAATTTTTAGCATTCCTTTTGGTTGCTGACTGCCCACACAACCTCCAAATAATTTCTGTAGGATCCAGTCTCCTTGTCAGCAGTGCTACATTTTGACAGCCTTGCATTTTGGAGAAAGAAATCCACACAAACACAAAATTGGTATATTAAACCAAAAATACATTGAGCAGGGTTTTTTGTAAAACAACACAAAACTCTAGCCAGAAAGAGGATGCCACTTTCTCATTCTATATCAGTTATCTTCTTGCTGTTTCTGGCCACAAAAGGTGGCAACCATGTTTGCCACAGGTGAATGGTTTACCTCTGCCCTCCTCCTACAACTGTATCAGCATGACTAGGAATTGACCACCATGGATTAACAATTAGGTTACGTGGCCTAGACTTCAACACACACACACACAAACAAACAAACAAACAAACAAACACACCCATTCGCTTATTCAGGTGACTCATTAGTTACTTCAGTTTCTCAGATTTCAAATTTTAAAAAGAGCAAATTTCACACATAGAACCCAGAAGGAACCTGCTTCTTCTTTCATGGTGAATAACCAGTAGTCTTAGAACTAAGGATAACTTTCCTGACAGAACAATTAACCGGTGGGACAACATGCTTCCAGAACTTGTAAATGCTCCAACACTGGAAGTTTTTAAGAAGAGATTGGATAACAATTTGTCTGAAAGTGTGTGGGGTTTCCTGCCTAAGCATGGGGTCAGACTAGAAGACTTCCAAGGTCCCTTCCAACTCTGTTATTCTATTCCTATTCCTATTCCTATTCCTATCCTGTCCTATGCTAAGCTATGCTATGCTATGCTATGCTATGCTATGCTATGCTACGCTACTCTGTTCTGCTCTGCTCTGCTCTGCTCTGTTCTATTCTATTCTATTCTATTCTATTCTATTCTATTCTATTCTATTCTATTCTATTCCATTCTATTCTATTCTATTCCATTCCATTCCATTCCATTCCATTCTTGGCTGCTGTCTGAAAACCCAATAGCACTTATTTTTAGCAGTGTTTTTTTCAAAGGGTAAACTTATTTATTTATGAATATTTATTTATATCCTGTTTTTATTATTTTTATAAATAACTCGGGTGGTTCAGACAGGTGGTGAACATACATAATATGTGTTTAGTGGGAATAGTCAGTCAAGATCCTCTGAAATCTTAACATCTAGTTGGTATTCACAGAGGCAAACCATTCCAGCTCTTAAGAAAAAAAAAATCAGTTGCTTCTCTTTTTAAAGCAAACTTGCTCATTTCATACTGTCTGAACCACCCAAGAAACCATAACATATTGTACTTATTATTTTCCAAATTTTGTGACCAACAGTCTGTAGGGAAATGTATAGGAAATATAGTGCATCATGGAAATCTAATATCTGTAATTAGAATTACATATGAAAATCTCTATGTGTGCCAGTTTTTCCGCATCAAGAGTTATCACAAAGGGCAGGTCTAAAACCAAACTTGGAATCTGATTGAACTGCAATGGTAAAATCTGTTCTTTGCAATCTGATTAGACACAGAGCACCTTACCCAAGGAAATCTTTTTTCACATCTTGGATATATTTTCAGGCAAAGCCACCGAAAGGAACAGCAAAATGTATCACTATCACTAGGAAAATGGCCCAGAGCAGTTCCATTACATTTCTCTGAAAGCCAATTCTGAACTGAATGTTGAGGTTTTACCTTAAGTGATTTTTTTTTGATGGAATACATTTCGAAAGCAGAAATCCTACCAAGAGCAAAGTATAAGGAGTATCTCTATCCTTCAAACATAATATTCTAGTCATTATGCTTCTGCAATGTTTTCTCTGTTCCAGAAATCCAGATAGACAAGGTTGAAAAAATAGAGAAAGTAGAAAAGAAGTCAACACCAAAAGGTAATATTACATCTGAGTATGTATATATTCTGTGCGCTGGCAGGTCTGGTTTAGCACATACAAAGGTTGATGCCCTTGAGCTTATTATCAATGTCAGCAAGCATAAAATGCAAGCCTTGAAGCCAATTCTACCAGAACATGCATTTTTGTTGCCTATGTTATAAAGCAGAATCAAATGCCTGTTCAACATGGTCTCCTCTCATTTTTATTGGAAAATAATCCACAATAGCATACAGGGATAAAACCCCCTATCCATTTCTACCCACTCCCTCCCAAATTGTGGATAGTTAAAATCATATCAAGGATGATGTCTTATCCATGGTGAATATATTGTTGATCAGGACTTCCTATATTCCAGTTGTGCATTTGTCATCTTTGATGTATTTGCACTCAACCTGCTTCATAGTGTTGAAACCATAACTGTTTCCTTTTCCTCTAATTAGCTGGTTTTCTTCCTCACTTGTAGAAATTCAGAGAGACAAGGGAAAGGAAAGGGAAGAGAAAACTGAAAAGAAACTACCACTCAAAGGTAATTAGTTTCATTTATTTTTATCATCCAAATGTTTTATATACAAGAAGAACATACAAAACTGCCCCCAAACCTTGTGAAACATAGACAGCTGCACAAAGCAAACTTTTTGCACAATAGATTTTCCCATGACTATATCACACATCATAGATCTGCTCTGGAAGATGGTGTTTGATGGTTGTTTCATCAGCTCACTCATAAATACCCCTGGATATAACCTGTGATTAAAATAATAATCAGACAACTAAATGCAGATGAAAGCTTTAAGGATACCTTGAAGGAAATCCCTATATCTTTCTTAGTCAGATATGGTAAGTAACAGTAACAGACTTGGAAGGGACCTTGAAGGTCACCTAGTTGGGACCTAGTTCAACACCTGCTCATGCAGGAGACCTATACTAGAGATTCAAACTGCCAACCTTTCTGATCGACAAGCTCAGCATCATAGTCAATGAGCCACCTAAAATGAAGCTGTCAAAGTGATGGGTCGGGGTCTGGAGGCTGTTCGGAACTGGTTGGGTAAAAATAGGCTCCAGCTCAACCCGGTCAAGACGGAATGGCTGTGGTTTTCGGCACCCAGATACAATCAGTTAACACATCTCTGACAGTGGGGGGTGGAAATTTTAACCTCCACGGAAAGGGCTCGCAACTTGGGCGTCCTCCTGGATGCACGGCTGTCACTGGAAGATCATGTGGTGCCGTCTCCAGGGGGGCGTTTTATCAGGTTTGTAGAATCTAACAGTTGTGCCCCTTTCTGGATTGGGACACCCTTCGCACAGTCACTTCAGCTCTGGTAGTCTCCTGCCTGGATTATGCCAATGGTCTCAAGGGGCTCCCCTTGAGGCATACCCGTGGGCTGCAGCTGGTACAAAATGCGGCCACGCGGATGATTCTGAGAGCTTCACGGAGCTCTCATGTAACACCACTCCTGTGCGAGCTGCATTGGCTGCCTGTAGCCTTCCGGGTGCGCTTCAAGGTTTTGGTTAAGACCTTTAAAGCGCTCCATGGCTTGGGACCTGGGTACTTATGGGACCGCCTACTGCCAACATCAGCCTCCCACAGACGTGTGCGCTCCCACAGGATGGGCCTCCTCGGAATACCGCTACCGGGACACTGCTGGTTGGCAGTTTTGAGGGCAAGGGCTTTCTCTGTGGGAGCCCCCCCCCCCGTGGAATGATCTCCTGCCGGAGATCCGGTCCTGCTCGGACCTGTTGGCCTTTAGGCGCGCTCTGAAAACATACCTTTTAAGGCAAGCTGGCCTGGCCTACCTATTTATTAGGTGTCAGAGGGAGTAGTTTTTAAAAGTAATTTTAATTGTAATTATAATTAATTTTGATTCTAATTTTAATTCTAATTTTAATATTCGTAATTTTAA
>JANHFP010005018.1:215240-230852 GCA_032468135.1 Calamaria suluensis
GACCAAAATTGAATGCAGTATTCCAAGTGTGGCCGTACCAAGGCATTATAAAGTGGTATTAACACTTCACGTGATCTCACAGGGTGCCCCTCTTTGCTTCATCTCCCCTTCAGCGTGGCTTATCTCTCTCTGAAGTCCTCGAACAGGAAGAATTCAGCACAGGGAACATGGAGATCTGTTCCTATGTGTCTGTATCACAGGGACATCAAACCCCACCTCCTAGAATGCATTAAAGCAATCCATTTGGGAGGTGACCAGGGCATGAGTGACCATGAGCAAAGCCCCATAATCCAGGAATGGGCATAACTGGCACATAATGCAAAGATACACAAAGGGAGAAAAAATTCAAAACAAATGGAGAAATTATGAGAATGCACATAGATGTCTCTGATTTTGCAAATCAGATGTGGGAAACAGCTGAAATGAATGTACAGATAGGAACAAATAAGACTAAGCATAATTTATATAAGATGTTTTACTGGTGGCATTTGTCTCCAGCATGAGTGGCCAAAATGTTTAAAAATAGCCCTCCTAATTGTTGGAGATGTGGCTACAAGGAGGGTACATACTTTCACATGTGGTGGACGTGCCTGGAGTTTAAGGAATTCTGGAGGAAAATCCACAGATGGCTGGAAGAAATCACAAAACAACAGATCAAAAAAATAATAATCCAGAATTATTCTTGCAGTAGCACAGAATTGGAATAACTCAAACACACCTACGAATATAGGTTTAATACATTTTTTTTGAATGCGCAGAGAATGATAGAATGACAATGGAACTAAAAGGAATAGGAGAATCGGAATACTATAAAGTGTGGCAAAAATGGTATAGCTGGATTGAGAATAAACAAATAAAGATATCAAGAGGAGGAAAGAAACAAGAACACAAAACACACACAAGTTAGAGAACAGTAAGAGTTAACAAAAGAAATATATAGGAAGGGTGAAGACCTAGAATAACAGCGTTAGAGAAAGTTGCACATATATATAGGAAGTTATATAATATTTTATAATAGTTTTTTTAAAATATAAACTATATTTGATTTTTGTGGAAGGTTTGTTGTTGATGTCTGTGCCTGTTTGTGTTTAATTTTATATGTTTTCATTGTTTTTGTAAAAATTTCAGTAAAGATTATTTTTTTAAAAAGACTAAGCATAACTAAAATGGAAATACTCTCCTGCTACTCAACTACATGCCTTCCTTTAATTATGCACCATGCTTTAATTATGTGTCTGTGGGGAATTTTAAAAAAATCTAAGTATGGAGGGAGCAATATTCATTAAGACCACAGTACATGGGGAGGGGAAGTTTAATTCTAACAAAATTGCCCTCATGCTGTAATTAGCAACTGGGAAACATGTTCTAACTAGTGTCATTGAGAGCCTTTTTAATTTTAGTGCTTGGAGTAGTTTTTATAAGGATAATGACTGGAGAAGGATTACATTACTACTACTTCTATGCAGATTATAATTTTTTTAATTTCCTGAATTGCTTGAAAGACACTGAATTAACTCAATCACTGTGGCTTAGCGTATTCTACCTAGGAGATTACTATGAAGATAAAATACGGGTGATATTATCCTGGCACCATGGAGGAAAGATAGTATGTGTATATATATATACACACAAGAATCTTCAGGCATAGACTATGTCTATTTAGTTTTCAACTGAGCAGACTTAATAATTTAATTATTACTTAATAATCAAATAGACTTAATAATCAAATGTCATCCAATATTGATGGCAAAAATTATATTAGATACCACAGTTTGCTTTATGAACGATTGTATATAAAACTGAATATGTGACAATGTATCCAATGCACACAAATCTTCAGAGTTTTTTAAATTCCAAACTGAAGTCCAGCTAGCATTAAGAATGGGGAAAGGCGAAATAGGAGGAAGGATTGAAAATACTTCTGCAGAAAATGTTTTGAACAGATCAATTTGTGAATTGAAGGAATCCATGAATATGCCAAATCAATAGAACTATGTTTTTGCTATAGTCAAAAATATATTATCCTTTGAAAATAAAGGTATAACCCTACTCCAGTTAGAAATAACAGCTAATATCCATTTAAACACATTTATGTAGATAGTTTGGGCTGAATGCAGTATGTCTCTGCCAAGCCTATATTTTGCATGGTAAAAAAACTAGTTGTAAAGGACTAGTTGTAAAGAATTATAGAAAACAAGTTTAGAAAAAGCTTAGCCTGAGAACTTGAAGAGCGATAGCCACTTAAAATACTAAGTAGGTATGCTGCTTTTAAAAAGTAACATTTCCTTGAGGTTAAGCTCATCTTCATAGTCATGTTCATATATGTTATCTGAGTCCTAGAGCTAATGATGTAATGATGCTTGTAGTGGCATCATTACAAAAAAGAGTTGTCAACCTTATTTTACAAGTTTTTCTCTTTGGTAATGCTATACTTCAGACTAGGGCATATAAAATCTTTGCCAGACCTATACTAGAATACTGTTCACCTGCCTGGAAACCTCACTGTATTTCAGACATCACTACAATAGAGAGGGTACAGAGATATTTTACTAGAAGAGTACTCAAATCCTTTGCTTGAAATAAAATTCCCTATACTATCAGGCTTAAAATGTTAGGTCTGGACAGCCTCAAACTACGCCCTCTAAGTTCTGATCTATGCTTACTTCATAAATTTATTTACCAAAATGCCTTACCTGTAAATGAGTATTTTAATTTCAGCCACAACATCACAAGGGCTATCAATAGATTCAAATTCAATGTAAATCGCTCTAATCTAGACCGTAGAAAGTACGACTCCTGCAATAGAGTTCTAAATGTCTGAAACACCCTACCTGATCCTGTTGTTAGTCTCGCTAATCCCCCTTACCTTTCCCCTTAAACTGTCTATCATGGACCTTTCATGCTTTTTAAGAGGTCCTTAAGGGGGCGTGCATAAGTACACCTGCATGCCTACCATCCCTGTCCTACTGTTCCCACCTATTTGTAAACATCCTATGTGTTTATGGCTATGTTTTGCCTATTTCTATCTTTAATTGTGCCAATTTTTGTGCCAATGTCTATGTTTATACTGTTACTCGTTTCCTTGAACTTGTTGACAAAATTAATGAATAAAATAAATAAATAAATTACCATTGTCCTGCTTTTCAACCAGTTTCTTTGAGAAAAAACATCTTGAAGAACATCTTACAAACAACCAAGTTGTCAGAGAAAGGACTGGTGTGGCAAGCAGCCGAGCTTTTAAATGTTTGCTTCCCTCTCGTTTTAGGAAATCTAGGGCCTGCACTGTTTCTCTTTAAATGTCATGGACTCAGGTATACAAAAATATCCATAGGCAAAAGGGTTTACCCTAGTATTAACTTTATTATGTGTTCGGATTTTACATCGCAGAGCGGCTTAAATTCAAACAACCTCTCTCCTTGTGGATATTCCAAAAAGAGTATTTCTGCCAGTCAGCCCTGTTCCCTGGCATTTCATACACACAAAAACTCACCTTTCTCCAGGGGATTTTATGGGCAGCCATTGAAGATGATACTTTAGAAAGACAAATATTATGATAAAAGCTTAGCACAGGCACTGATGAAATGGAAACTTGAGAATGCCGTTTCTGCGCTGAAGGATGTATATATGCATATATGTATATATAGGATGTATATAAATTAACAACAGACAAAGATTTCTGTACACAGAATCTTTCTACAAAAATCTACCATGCCAAGGATATAAAGAAGGCACTACTGAGCACAAAGGCATATGCTGTACATCCAGAATATTATTCCCTTTCAACTTAAGCCAGAGGTCTTCAAACTTGGCAGCTTTAAGACTTGTGGACTTCAACTCCCAGAATTCTCCAGCCAGCTATGCAATTCAATCCATATAAATGCTATATGTATTATAGCAAACTCCTCAATATACTTCTGGTCACTCACTTTTCTATTAAATCCACATTCATACAGCATCCATTCATTTCTGATTTCACTTATGCAACCAAGTTTCCTTTTTTCTAATGAATCTAATTAACACAACTCAGCTTTGGTAAGGTAATTCTATTCACTAGCTCCCACATCCTCTTTCTTCATTTTCCATTCACTCTATCAGGAGAGTAATCTAGCTTCAAATATTTGGCATAGAAAATTCATTCTTTTCCTGCATTCTGCAGTATCACACTTCCCATTCTATTCCTACTTCTTTCATGAACATCTTTTTTTCCAATAACCTTTTTTGACACTACCCAAAAACAGCCTCTCCCAGTCAACCTCTTTGTCTTCCAATTGTACACAATGAAACCAATGATGCTTTTAGGTTTATATTTATTCTTCACCATGTGTATGTGTATATGTGTGTATGTATGTATGTTTGCATGCATGCATGCATGCATGCATATATATATGAAAATAGTCATGCTCACATGCAACAATCTAAATTACCATAATTGATATTTTCTGACCTTCATATGATTTTTTTATCCATAATTAAATTTACACTTTCACTTCTGTTTATTCACCAACTTCATCTCATAAGAACAGGACATCATTCAGTATAAATCACTGTTCTTTCTCTTACTTTCACAGACAGGCAGATCACATAACTGTACTCATTAATTCATATTAATGACTATTTGCTCTTCTGTCACCATCTTGCATATCACCATCTCATATATCACCATCTTCCTTCAGTAGGCTGCCCATAGATATTAATCTTCCCCCAAATCAGGCCTTTAGTCACTCAAGGTTTCACATGTCATGGAAGCAAATTGAATTGGAAATTGCATCAAAAAATGCTGCACACCACTATGACCATAAAACTCTGCCGCTCCTCGATTGCTTGAGGAGCACCTTAAAATCAAAGTAGAGCCTTTCCTGCGAAAATCACTTTCTCTGTCACTAATCTGTCATATTGCCATCAAACCATCTGCAAGCTCTCTTGTAAGCAACAGTAAGTAAAGCTAAAGGTTTCCCTCGCACATATGGGCCGGTGCTCGTCTCCGTTTCAATGCCGAAGAGCCAGGGCTGTCCAAAGATGTCTCCGTGGTCATGTGGCTGGCATGACTAAACACCAAAGGCGCACAGAACGCTGTCACCTTCCCACCAAAGGTGGTCCCTATTTTTTTCAACTTTCAAAACTGCCAGGTTGGCAGAAGCTGGGACAAGTAACAGGAGCTCACCCCGTTACATGGCACTAGGCATTCGAACCACTGAACTGCCGACCTTCTGATCGACAAGCTCAGCTGTCTTACCTGCTGAGCCACCGCGTGAAAGAAAGAAAGAAAAAAAACAAAAAGAATACCAAAAGCTGCATTTTTCTCAGGCAAGCTGATGCTGCATCAGGCAGAGCCATAATAGGAATCCCAAAGCCCTTTCATTACATCATCACCCAGCAAGAGTCAACCAAGCCTGGGACTCAAAAAGACAACCTACAAAGTTAGCCCCTGCATGGCCCCAGGGGAGGAGCCTGACAACCAATCAGAACCCAAGCTCAAATTCAAAAGTCCAGAGAAGGTATAAAATCCAGGCACTCTCAGCATCTCTTCCCTGTTTTTTCTCCTTTGCCCAAGATCTTCAAGGCTTGTGATCCTGTCCACTCTTAAAAAACATCATTCCAAGCAGCCACTGTGATTCCAGGGTCTTTCTCCCCCACTTGGAACTGAACCCAGAAGGACATTCCTTCCGACAGTGGTATAAGATCTCCTGCCTTGAGCAGGGGTTGGACTAGAAGACCTCTGAGGTCCCCTTTAAAGCACGAATCAGTCCAAGTTACCTCTCCCCTTTGGTTTTCCTTCAGACAGAAGAAGCGTTCAGGCAAAAGACAAAACCCAAGAAGTTTCTTTAAAAGTGAAATGTAATTGATGCACCTATAACTTGGAATGTTTTAACACTTTTAAAATAATAAAGCTTTGGAAAAAAAATTAAAAATAGAAGTGAAAGAAGATTGCAACGGGCTAATGGAGGTAGTGACAGATTTTATTTTCCTGGGCTCCAAGATCACTGCAGATGGGGACTGCAGTCAAGAGATTAAAAGACGCTTGCTCCTGGGGAGGAAAGCTGTGGAAAATCTAGACAGCATTCTAAAAAGCAGAGACATCACCCTGCCAACCAAAGTACACGTAGTCAAGGCTATGGTTTTTCCAGTTGCAATGTATGGCTGTGAAAGTTGAGCGCCAAAGAATTGAGGTCTTTGAACTTTGGTGCTGGAGAAGACTCCTGCGAGTCCCTTGGACTGTAAAGTGATCCAACCGGTCAGTCCTAGAGGAGATCAACCCTGACTGCTCTTTGGAAGGCCAGATCCTGAAAATGAAACTCAAATACTTTGGCCACCTAATGAGAAGGAAGGACTCACTGGAGAAGAATGTAATGCTGGGGAAGATTGAGGGCCAAAGAAGAAGGGGGCGACAGAGAATGAGGTGGCTGGATGGAGTCACTGAAGCAGTGGCCGTGATCTTGGGTGGACTCCAGAGGATGGTGGAGGACAGGAGGACCTGGAGGAACATTGTCCATGGGGTCGCAATGGGTCAGACACGACTTCGCAACTAACAACAACAATATTGTATGACTTGGGATTGGAGAATGTACAATTGGACTACAATGGGTGGAGTTTTGGATTTGAGAAAGGAATTCATATCTGTGTTTCGAGCGGGAACTTCAGTTTCCAGCATGGAATTGGTGATACCAGTTACCTAGTTTCTAATAAAGAAGAATATGGAGACATGTCTGGCTCACGTTATTCATAAAGAAAAGGAATACTGGATTTCTGACAAGGATAGCAATGAGTGGGAAGGAGGGAGGGAGGGAAGGATGGGTATGAGCCAGAGAATGATCTGCTATCATACCTCAGTTAAGATATGAATCAACCAGACAGTCATGTTTTAACCTGACATGGCTTGCTGACATCAATCATCACAGAGAGAGAAGTTAATGGGGGAACTGAACAAATAGAAAGCTTAGATCGATTATAGCCCTACCAGTTCAATAACTTGCTACATCCTGGACATGGGTGTAGAAAACTCCTGTTGTCACAGCAATTGCTCCAGAGATGAGGATAAGCAGAAGATTAAGGTACAGTGGCAGTCAAGATGAAAGCGATATTTGAGTGGAGGGAAGGGGGGAGGAGGGAGGAAGGAAAGAAAGAAAGAAGGAAAGAAAGAAAGAAAGAAAAATATAGAGAAAGAAAGATATAAAGAAAGAATAGGGACTAAAACATATGAAGAACGGTTGCAGGAACTGAGTATGTCTAGTTTAATGAAAAGAAGGACCAGGGGAGACATGATAGCAGTCTTCCAATATCTCAGGGGCTTCCCCCAAAGAAGAGGGAGTCAAGCTATTTTCCAAAGCACCAGAGGGCAGGACAAGAAGCAACGGATGGAAACTAAACAAGGAGAGGACCAACCTAGAAATAAGGAGGAATTTCCTGACAGTTAAAACAATTCATCAGTGGAACAATTTACCTCCAGAACTCTGGAAGATTTTAAGCAGAGGTTGGATAACCCTTTGTCTGAAGTGGTATAAGGTTTCCTGCCTGGGCAGGGGGATGGACTAGAAGACCTCCAACGTCCCTTTCAACACTGTTATTCTATTCTAAGTCCAAAGTGCTTCCAATTTTCATACAGGTAGTCCTTGACTTACAACCATTCACTTTGTGATTGTTTGAAGTTACATCGGCAAAGGGAAAAAAAGTGAATTATGATCGTTTTTCACTTATGACCGCTGCAGCATTCCCCCGGTCAATATTCCAGATGCTTGGTTAACTGGCTCACATTTATGACGGTTGCAGTGCCCTGGGAATCATGCGATCAACATCTGTGACCTTCTGACAAAAGCCAAGTCAATGGGGAAGCCGGATTGGCTTAACAATTGCATTACTAACAACTGCAGTGATTCACTCAACAACTGTGGCAGGAAAGGTTGTAAAATGAGGCAGAACTCACTGGACAATTGTCTTGCTTAGCAACAGAAACTGTGGGCTCAGCTGTGGTCCTAAGTCAAGGACTTCCTGCAGTCCTTCCATAAACCTTGTTATGGATTCATTAGTTGCTAAACCAAAATCAACCAAACCACATTGCCTACACCCACCATTCTCTTGAAGCTCTAATTCAGAGGTTCCCAAACTTGGCAGCTTTAAGACTTATGGACTTCAACTCCCAGAATTCTCCAGCCAGCATAGCTGACTGGGAGTTGAAGTCCTTAAATCTTAAAGCTGCCATGTTTGGGAACCTCTGCTCTAATTTATCAAGAAATGCAAAGGCTGTTTTGGAAATATACCTGAGATGATGATGATTTTTAATCAGGTTGGTTTTTCTTGCTCTGTGTCTCATTAATCCATGCCTTTTTGCAACCATCATGCTTTTAAGGAATTTTTGCAGATAGTAAAACCAGTTTGAATGGCAACAATGAATACAAAGGATGTTTATGGGCTCGGTAGGAGGTAGATGGGACACTGTTGCTGGGTGATGCCATCTGTTGTGGCTAGTCCTGGCACAGAACTGACTCCTGCTGTAGCCGGCACACTCCTTTATTCTATAAATGTCCAAGCCAGCAATGTTTGAGGCTTCAGTATAGAATGCATTCTGGAAATATGAGCACAAACTATGCCTAAATTTTTTTTTAAAAAAAATTCTGCAATCTTAGCATTTTTTTAAAAAAGAAAAAGCACCAAAAATCCAGCCTGGAGCCTAAGAATTATATTGACAAATTATTTAAGATTTACTTATGTGATGAATGATACAGAAATGCAGTACTTTCAACCTTTATTTCAGCAAAAAAAGTTTCCGAGATGATCAAACATCGTACATCTCTGGAGGCTAAAAACATGGATGCGTTCGACTACACCTAACGATGCCCTGTAAGAATAAATCCATTTTAGGGCGCTACGCAATTTGATGCATTGCAGTTTTAAAAAGTGAAATGGTACAGAGATTAATAAGTTAAACCACAGTTACTTCTGAAATTCCTTTCCAGTATTCCTATAACAATATAAAATGGGTCCAAGTGTTTTCAGAAAACAACTCGAAGTTTAAGTGGGATATTGAGCAGTACGCTAAAATCGATAAAACATAAAGCAAGAAGAAGAAAGCAGCTAAATACAAATTGGCTGTAGCCGGTTATGCCTTAGTCCAGAGGTGTCTAACCTTCCAACTTTCTGTGGACTTCAACTCCCAGAAATTCCCCAGCCAGCAAAGTTGGAAGGTTGGACACCCCTGCCTCAGATCAATCTAATGCAGAGAATGTTAAATAAAACACACATTTTGGGCAATGCAGAAGTCATTAAATAGTCCTGATTTACCTAGGGTGATTCTGTCTGGCACCCCTTTAACTTTGATGCATGGCTTGGCGTGACTGGGCGAGTGAAGGAAAGAGCAAGTTTGAATCCGAGATGTCGTAAATGCTTTACGTTGGGCATTTTATTCTACAGGGACAACTCAACAGCCTATGCTAGAAAACTGAGGGGACTGCCTTGAGAACACAGGTGGGTTTAGGACTGAAAAAAATTTAGTCACCTGACCCCAGCAGTGCTAGATCACCGCAATGCAAACTGTACTCCTTTTAAACATGCATGCAACATCACAACACATACAGAAAAGAACGACTGTCTGCTTTCACCGTTTGCCCATCAATTGTATCCACACTCCAGGAAAGTGCTTCTGCTTTAGAATAATCTGTTTCTGGTTACCTACAAGCCATCTATGCTAACTTTTTGCTAACTCACATCAAGCTACAAAAATTTGCTTCACTGTTACTTAAAAGATATAATTGAAGGTCAAATGCAAACTTGGAACCCTTTTATCTCACCGGTTACAGGGAAGGAGTTGCTGCCCTATACCAGGAATACGGATGATTAAAATGTATGTAATGAAATTTGACACGTTTTCCAAGTTTTGCTAATTACGGAGACATCGGTACATTTAACTATTTCATTCATGCTATAAAAAGAATGTTATGGGTGTTGCAGCAAGTCCTCTCTTCAGTTGTTTTTGGCAACAAATGTCCATGCCCAGCGAAGACTTCATTCAAGTAAGGAATCTGGACACCCAAACAAACAGAAAACCAGCTCGTAGTAATATTTAACCGTACAATATACAGTAGTTAAACCTGGTTAAGCAAAGTCAAGCATTGATAAAATGAATAACTGATCCAAATAGTGGGAACACTCCGCTTCAGTTAGACTTCTGGAAATGCTATAATGTACTTAAAAATTCTTGGACCTGCAAAATGAAAATAAAGTAGCAGTTTAATAGACCAGCTAAATAAAAGTGGGATCTGAGTTCTGAGAATATTCTGAATATGCGCACAAGTTAAGGATCTATAAATATGGCAACCAGAACATTTATTTGATTTTAATTTACCCTGTGTTTGTCAGATGAGTCTGCTGTCGGAAGCACTAATAAGGGCTTTTGCTTAATTAGTGGCTGAGGACTTTAAGGATATATATATATATATTTCAATAGATACATTCAAAGACAGAGCTCTTGGTTATTAACAGAGTCACTTGGAAACATGTAAAGTAGAACTCTTTGGTAAGTTTTACCTTCTCAATCATATTTTCATGTTTGTCTCTGTTGCCTTTGAAATCTTCATTGACATCCAGGGTTAGAACAGGTACCTTTTGCAAGTATTCAAACTCTGTTCTGTAAACAAAAAAAACTGCAGTTTGAATTGGAAACTTTTGAAAGGTAGAGAATTTCATTTGGAAATGGGCAGAAATCCTATAACTCCTGTTCTGAAAGCAAGCCCCATTATACCTTGAATCACACACCTCTTTGCTAATATGTCTTTAAAAGCCAGAATTGTCCAGGCCTATAATTCCTTATAGCCACAGTAATTATGGTATTAAAGAACCAAAACAACCTTTTAAAATTACAGTCAGTAATGAAAATACCGTGTTTTCCTGAAAATAAAACCCTATCTTATATATTTTTGAACCCTGAAACAAGTGCTTGGCCTCATTGCCAAGCGCTCAAAAGCCCGATTGAGCTTATTATTGGGGAATGTCTTATTTTGGGGAAAACAGAGTAGATATATTGTTATAATGGAAAATCCCTAACCATTTCCACTGGTTCAAATATTTCAACTCGTGGTTACGCATCTATTTATCTATCAAATTCATGTGACTATATAAAGTGGACAAGCATTTGTCCACCTGGGCATGGCTGTCAAACTCGATCGTGTCATATGACACATCGTGACGGTTTGTGCCTTTGCAGAGCTGGGGTGGGCGTGGCTTGTGCATGATGGATCCGGCCCGTGGGCTGCCAGGTTGAGAGGTCTGGTGTAGGGTTTCCCCACCTGAGAAGGGGGTTGGACTAGAAGACCTCCAAGGTCCCTTCCAACCCTGTTATTCTGAGATTGAACCACCCAATTCCCTAGTTCACCAGGGAAAAGACAATTTCCGGTGACAGCCTCCATATCTGCTTAGCGTCCAATGTAATCTCTGTTCAGAGGACGGATTGCTTGATCTCTCAAAGCAAAACACTTTTGTGAGAACATCACCAGGTAGATGTAGCAGGAACAACCAGGGAAACGTCCCAAAGGTACTTTTTCAAAAGGCACCTGGACTTTCTTGGTTTTTCCTTGAAGACATTTTGCTTTTCATCCAAGAAGCTTCTTCAGTTCTGGACATTACAGAAGCGTCTTCCGAGGGAAAACAAGAGACAATCCAGTTGCTTTTTGAAAACAACCATGACCCTGGATGACTGAGAATCTCGGTAAACAAATCAGGGAGATAAAAATACCGTAATGTCCTATGCTGGAGCCAGTTTTCATGTTTGTAATGGAGTTTCTCCAGATATTCCATGGGAATGCCTTGTTCTTCATCCCTTCCACGGATGTAAATCCTATCCAAGCATTTCTAAACAGAAAAGAAAAAAAAAAGGCAAGAATGGGGTAGGATTTTCAAAACTTTCATAAAGCAAAATGTCACTTTTTGACAGGAAAAGGGCAACAACTTAAAAGATTGGCTTTTTCATATTGTTGAAATTAATGAGGTAAGAACCAAAAGTCTGCAAAGGATTGTACTCTAATGCAGCTGCTCCGAACCTTTTGGGCACCTGGGACCGGTTCCGTGGAAAGTTTTTCCCGTGGATGGGAGGGGGCATGGTTTCACATGCTGCCAGTATCCCATGGATGGGGTTTCGCTTGTTTGCATGGCCCAGATGCTGGCATACCGCGGACCAGTACCGGCTCATGGAGGGAGTTTGGGGACGCCCAGTATATTCATAAAGCTTTCTTTCTTACTTCAGGAGTAGCTCGGAGATAAATAATGCCATCCAGTTCAAGGCTGGACCCAAACTGCTGATTCATCCAACTGTGCCAGTCTTGATAAATAGTCCACTCTGTTTCGTTCATGCAATCAGATTCATATAAATTAGATGCAAAGATGTACCTTTCCCCAAAAAAATAAAAAACAATAAAGAATTCAATTTCGCTTCAATTATCCTAAGATGGGAAAACATTTTATTTTGGACCAGGAACAAAATATAGTTTCTAAAAGCAAAATAATTCTAGCAGCCAGTTTAACTGTTGCAATTGTGAGATGGGTGGTTATATAAATTAATCGAATAAATAAACTGCTATAAAGACAGGATCCTAGCTAAGATCTGGAAACCGCATGAACATTCCAAGGGTAGCTTCTTAAAGTTAGTTTATACTTGTAGTCCTTGACTGACGACAGTTTAATGACCACTCAAAGTGGCACTGAAAAAGGTGATTTAAGACCGTTCATGCTTATGACCATTGTAGCATTCCCCCCCCCCCCGTCAGATGATCAAAATTCAGATGCTTGGCAACTGATTCATATTTACGACGGTTGCCGTGCCTCGCGGTCATGGGATCACCCTTTGCGACCTTGTTACAAGCAAAGTCAAGGAGGAAGCCAGGTTCACTTAACAACCGTGAGACTAAATTAATAACTGCATTTAACAACGGTGGCAAGAAAGGTCGTAAAATGGGGCAAAACTCACTTGATAAACGTCTTGCTAAGCGCACAGAAATTTTGGGCTCAATTGCGGTTGTAAGCCAAGGACTACCTGTATATACCTAGAGGCTAACTATATATTATGTACATACTGCCTTCTCTATAGACCAGGGGTGTCACACTCAATTTCGTTGAGGGACGCATCAGAGTTGTGTTTGACCTTGGGGCACCAGGTGGGTGTGGCCAGGGGTGCCTACGGCTCCCGAGCTCCGTTTTTGGCTGCGACGGCATCCTACAACCCTCTGCCAGTAAAAATAGAGCTCGGGAGAGCCACATGCAGCCCTCCCGAGCTCCGTTTTAGCTGGCAGAGGCACCGTGGGCCAGTCCTTTGCTGTTTCAAGGGTGGTCTCAGATCCGGACTCCGGGCCTTGAATTTAATATAGTATAATATACTGCTATAGAAAAGGGACACGGTAGCTCAGCGGGTAAGACAGCTGAGCTTGTCGACTAGAAGGTCGGCAGTTCAGCGGTTCGAATCCCTAGTGCCATGTAATGGGGTGAGCTCCGGTTATTTCTCCCAGCTTCTGCCAACCTAGCAATTTCAAAAGCACCTAAAAATGCAAGTAGAAAAAATAGGGACCACCTTTGGTGGGAAGGAAACAGTGTTCCATGCGCCTTCGGTGTTTAGTCATGCCGGCCACATGACCACAGAGACGTCTTCTGACAGCGCTGGCTCTTTGGATTTGAAACAGAGATGAACACTGCCCCCTAGAGTCAGAAACGACTACCACATATGTGCGAGGGCAATCCTTACCTTAGATTTATAATATCTTTTGAGTAAAAATATTTGCTGTGACAGGATGGTGATTTTTTAAAAATAACCCTTGCAGAACCTCTCTCTTTTTTTTTATACTTGTTTTTATTGTATAACACATATACAAAAATAATCTTCCATCCAGAGTTCCGGTTCCAGTGAGGAAGGAGGAGGAATGGCGGTCTTTTCGCTCCTCCGCTTTCCTCCTCTCTGGGGCTGATTATGGCACTTTCCCGTTGAGGGATTGAGACCAGGAGGGTCTCGGCCATCCTGAATGCAGATGAGGTGAGCCGGCCGCTTGGAGGGGCTCGCTATCGCCCTCCTAAATCGCCTGTCCGAGACGTTAGCTGTGGGCTGACTGACTCCCCGGCTGCTTGCTGCCCTTGAAGTTTGGCCGCCCATGGTGAGAGCGGGGACGGCGCGGAGGGCGGCTGAGGATACGGAGAGGAGAGACGCTGACAGCTAGCAGTGGAGCAGCTGGCTTCGGGGATGGAGGCGGAGGCGGCGGAGATGCTGTTCCGGATGCTAGGAGGGAGCCGGCCATTGCTCTCTCCTAGCCAACGCTTGGATATTTCGCTACTGGATTTTCGCCGTCCTCGTGAGAGGAGGGGCGGCGAGGAGGGTAGTGAATTTGGTGGAAGAAGATCTGTCTGACAGCAGAGAGGGGTTTGGAGCCCTCTCTTGGTTTTTTGCTGTCTAGACTTGGAGGTAGATGTCGGCTTATTCCTGTGGCCTTATTATGGCCGTTGTTACCATTGCCAGTCGGCTGCTGACCCCCTCTGGTGGGAGCAGAGGATGACAGGGATTTTGGCATAAAGAACTGCTTGGCATGTTGGCTTGAAGAACTGCTCCGGCTGCTGGGAGGAGCTAGTCATTGCTCTCTCCCAGCTGTTTTTGGGTGCCTCCGTCGCTGTCTGCCGTCCCTGGTGTGAGGAGAGGACGGTGGAAGTTGTCGTGATGGCAACGGAAGATCTGTCCAGCTATTGCATGGACATTATTGCTGGTGGCTGCCATCTTGCCTCCCTCTAAGCAGCTATGCCGCCGTCGTTTGCCTGGATCCCTGCCTCCTTTGGTGAGAGTAAAGGAGGTGGGGATGAAGGGCGAAGAGAGGGCGGTGTAGGGTGGCAAAGGAAGAAGAACTGCTTCGGCTGGGAAGGGATTTACCATCTCCCTTTTTCTGTTTCGAACTGCTCCCAGCATTCAGACACAGACGTTGAACTGCAGCTTGTGCTGTTGGAGGGTATTTTATTATCTTACCCTTCGGTTTTGTCACCCAACTCTGTTTTATGGCTGGGTCCTTCTCTGAGACTCTTAAGAAGATCGCCATGGAGCCCAGAGAGAGACTTGTATATTCTCCCGGGACACTACGGACTCTAGGGAATGCCCCCCCTTCCCTAGGATGGCCCCTAGTTCATGCCTCATGTGTCCTTGATGAAGGGCGTTCAGCTCAGAGAGAGACACAGAGGCGGAAGGGGATAAATTTGGATCGGAATAAGGGGCCAAAATGGGAGTTGAGAAAATTTTTAGCTAAATTTTTAAATGGGTTAGGGAGGGGAGGTCTGGGGGGAGACCTCAAAGAGGGGAGGGATTTGAAGGCCGGTGGGGAGGGAGAGGTCGAGCAGCGTGGGAGACCAGAGGGACGGGAATCCTGTGAGGTTCAATACATCAGTACCGTGATGGGGAGGGGCAGGTATGCGGAAGGCAGAGGGCCATATCGAGTGGAGGGAGTGCGACCCCGCTGGTTAGAAGCGGTGTCGCGCTCCGACCCTCTGGACCTTCCATGCAGGCCTGGTTGTGGGGAAATTCAGGCCCAGGTGTCCCGGCTGATGTTATGCAATGCCAGGTCCGTGGTAAATAAGGCCCCCCTGATCAGGGATCTGATTCAGGAAGAGGGCCCG
>JANHFP010005018.1:316725-329878 GCA_032468135.1 Calamaria suluensis
TCTTCTTTGGCCCTCAATCTTCCCCAGCATTAGGCTCTTCTCCAGTGAGTCCTTCCTTCTCATTAGGTGGCCAAAGTTTTCATTAGCTAGACAACCACAAAGGGAGAAGCGTATACGTCACAATGAGGTTCCTCAATAAAAATCCTCATTGACCTCTTTCTCTATGGAGGACCATCTTTTTTTCCATACAGTAAGAGAAAGGTCTGCAATATTTTATTACTTGTAGGAAACTGTAGCAGTGTTTATTATAAGTACAGTGTCAGCTAAGCTAAACAAGTATTGCTACAGTCACTTTCCTACATCCACGCTATTTAGTTCTTTATGATAACTATGCTATTTCTATATATTTGATTTGGGCCTTTTTTCACAGTAGAAATCAGGGAGTGAATATATGACATCCATAATTTCTGGTTCCATTTCATTTATCTTGAATAGAGTAAGAAAAAAAAGCACAGTGGCTGAATGATTCCTCAGTTTTGAAAATAATCTCTAAGAGCAGTTTGCAAAGCCATTCACTACCTTCTAACTGCAGCAGAGGTCTCCCAACTTTCAAAATAATACACCAAGTTATAAGCACTGAAAATAAGGCTGTGTCAAAGCAAAGAAAGAAGTAATGCTTGGTACAAAATTGTTTTTAAAGACATCCAGGTAGATTAATGTGCATGCAAAGTCAGTAGAGATGTATTTTGAAGGTAAGATCAAAAAGGGCTGGGAATGATTAGAGTTAACACAGGCAGGGTCTTGTTTTAAACAAGAAGGGAATTAGATATTTTAACGGATGCAAAAAGAAAAGGGAAACATATGAATGGCAAAACGAAGAGACATACCACCATTGTGAATGGATGTAGTAGAAGGAATGCTGAGGATTTTTTTAAAAAAAGATGTTGTAAAGTAATGAGCGCAACACAGATGGGAAGAAGAAACATGGTAAATAAAGAAAAATGTTTTATCTTCCATTTTGAGGGGTAAAAACTAGAAAACAGAAAAGCTAATGCAGGTTGTTTTCTACAAACTGGAAAAAGTACTTTAGAGGGGACTTTGCTGTAAAACAGTCAGTGATGTTTTGCACTTACCAAAATATATTTATATTTAAGAACACAGTGCAGCATTTTGGATAAATGTGGCAGTGGTTGCATGTAGAGAATCAGGTGAAAGGTTTGTTCTAATTACCTGCACATAAATAGAATACCCATCAGACATAACATTTTCCCCTTCTTACTATTGTGAGACATATTGTGTATTTGGTCGATAAGATTGAAAGGCCTGCACATTTTCCACACATTTATGATAAATATTCTCTCCTATTCCTAGTACACATGAGTTTCAATCTCTCATTCCTTAACCACACAAAGGAAGGCTAAGGCTGGGACTCATTTGTCAATAGAAGATACCCATCTTTCTCATTTCCTCTAAACTTTGGTATAATTTCTTGATATAGGCCTATCTACAAATACCAAGAAAGCAGAGAATAATCTTTGTTATAATCTATAGCAGAGTAAGCAATATTGTGCTCAAGGACCCTTCCTTGGTACCTTCTGGATTCTAGGCTGTAGATGACTTTTTTTTATAGGACCTTTAATTTAAAGAAAGGATGATGAAGAAAATGTTGCCATGTTACAAGCACCAACTACTGTAGATCACGGGTGTCAAACTCACAGCGTCACGTTGCTGTCATGTGATATATTGTGACTATTTTTCCCTTCACGGACCTGGGGTGGGCATGGCCAGCATGTGACGCATGTGTCCAATGAACTGTCAGTTTGATACCCCTTCTGTAGATAGTCTTAGAAAATAAAAATGCTGGATAGCTACAGCTAAGCACCTGGTTTGGAAATACACTCACCTTTCCAGAAAAAAAAATAGAGCAAATGAAAGAGGGTAGGGGGAGAAAGAAAGGGAGAGGCACAGTAGAGCTAATCACAAATGAGATGTATTTTATGACTGGTTGTACTGACTATGACAGTCATTTGTCAAATAGAGTAGTCTATATGGCAGCCATCTGTAAGAACATTTAGTATGCCAAAATGATACCCTACTTCTGAGCCACTCCATGAGTGTAGGTAGTCTGGATTTATAGCTTCATATAAAAATATATCATACCATACTGACAACTTTATAAAATGGAAAAGAGAAGAGCAAAATGTTGTGTAGACTGAGAATGTGGTGATTGGTTGTGAATTTCTCCAAAATTGATAGAAGTGCAGAAAAAGGGCTTTATGATTTCATGAAGGAAGAGCACTGATCTTGAAAATATATTGTTTAGAATATATATTTAAACTTTGATCCTACACACTTTTAATCTGTAGGATTATTGAAATTAAGAGATAGTTGGAGCTCTATCGAGTGATGTCTCGCCCTGACTTAGCAGGAAATGCTTATACAGTAGAACGTTATTTAGACTATCAAGTAATATTCACAATTTCACAATTATATTTGACTGCTATGTTAAAATATTGGCGCTTACTGAAAATTAAATAAGCAACAAAAAAGAACGCCAAGGAAAGGAATATTTTGATTTTATATTTATGTCTTTCTGTCTTCATTTGCATTTTAATTTTGTACATACTTTATCAACACTACAAATGTTTTCCTTTCAAAAATTATTTCCTTTTTTGGTCTGCAAGTGACAACCTATGTATGTTCTATGATAAAAAAAAAGTGTTAAAATGAAGACATTGCATTGGCTACAGATTGTCATTATTTATGTAATACTTCTAAACATGGAAAGAATAATTATTGAATAGCTGAACTGAGATACAAATGTGAAGCCCTGTAGCAAGATATTTCCAAAGAGAGTTTGAAAAAAGAATATGCTGTTTGGTTTCTGTCAAATTACTTACTGTTGCAAACCTCGCTGATACTCTGTAAGTGAGAAAATATAAAGTCTTTTCAATAAAAGGGAAATGTTTTCAATCTCATGTTTCTCCATTTGTAAATTAAATATTATTACTTCACTGCATTTTAAAATGTTTTTAGTTTCAGACTCTGAATGATCTTTTATAATCTATTGTTTCAAATTCCTAAATTGAATATTCACAGCTAAAACATTTGGTGTTGTTTTTTATGTACTATTTTTATATGCACAGCAGCGTGAAATCACAGCTGGCAGTTCTTTAGCTTGTGTTACCTTTCATATTCATCAAGTTCTTCCCAAGAAACTAGAATGTCACAATGTATCAGTGTAGTATATGCGAAGATCCCAGCAATATGACCTTTTGTAATTGACAGATGGAAATATTTCTCAATGCACAGGTTTTCTAAGTGCCATCCAAGACTTTTGGTAGGGTACCAATGGAGAAAATAACACTACAGTTGGCTCATGCCATTATCCACACTTTCTTTTCAACCACATTTAATTTTGGTGTGTGGTACTCAGATTCTTATCATCTTTCTCAATGACTGGATTTCAATTTCTGATTTTCCATAAAACTTCAGATTATTTATATTAAGCAAATGTGAGAATTTATTAGTATTTAAGAGCCTAACAGAGGTGGTATTCAGCAGGTTCTGATCAGTTCTGGAGAACCAGTAGTGGAAATTTGGAGTAGTTCAGAGAATAATCTAATCTCACCACTGGAGCCAAGGTGTGCCCTATTCTCACATTATTTTTGTCCTGTAACAACTGAAGTGAAAATTGAGCTTTTACACATGTAAACAGAACTCTCTCCCTAACAATATGAATCTTTTCTCTAGATTACAAGGTAACTTTCCAACTTTGTTTTACTCCTTTATAGGGTATTTTGGTGGTTAAAAGTATGACCAATATCATTGCTATTAATTATAAATGGGGTATGGGGAGAAAGAACCCCAGTAATAATTTGAATATAATTTCTTAAATGAACAATGCAGGTTCCTTCTTTATTCTTGGGATAAAAATGTTGATAGGATCTCTTAATGGAAATGAACACATGAACATGCATTAAAAAATAAGATATAATAAAATACACTTTGTTGCCATCAGGTTTAAATCAGATACACAAAACAATACATAGAACTTCAAGACTGATTATGGAGCCATTCCATCATGGGCAAATGAGTGAAATGTGTTCTATCACTGGATGAAATATTGGCAGAATCCAAGAGCTAACAAGGAGATTGATCTCTCTTATGCAGATCCTGACCCTTTCTTTAAATAATAATTTATTTATTAAATAAATAAATCTTGTTTGGTTTATTGGCATGCAGTATCAGTTTCCTTCTGAGTTTGGATTGCAATGCCACCAGTTTTAAGAATTTGGAAGATAATGGGGCAGGATGGGTTCCACCTACCTTTACTTCTGGTTCTCTTCTTGCGCTCAGGCGCAGCATGCTTTGCGTGCTCCGTGCATGCGCAATAGAGCCACAGACCAGCATGCTTTGCGTGTGTGTGCACCAAATGTGCTCTCTGCGCATTGGAGAACACATGACAAACGTGCGCTATGCACATGTGCAGTAGAGCATGTTTGGCACGCAAAGCATGCTGGTCTGCACTCTGCTGTGCATGCTCACAACATTTTTGGAGGCACGCCAGGTGCGACAATGAGCTCTGCCACACCGATTGCGCTTCAGAAAAATATATATGGTATTTTAATATTTTATATTAGTTTGGTTTTTGTTGGAAGTTTATCATCAGAGTTTGTTTTATTTTTATTGTTCTTTGTTATTTTGTTTATCTGTGTTTGACTATGTTTTTGTAAAAACATCTTTCTAATAAAGATTATTTTTAAAAAAGAAAAAAAAATGTGCTGGGGCACACAGGAGGACCCAGCTCAAAATGGTAAGAACTGGTTACATGACATCATCCGGTTAGCGCTACTGGATTGCCCAAATGGGTCTGAACTGGGAGCAACCCATCACTGGGCAGGACTCATAGCTTTCCACTTTTTTTGGGTGGGGGGGGTTATTTTATTCACCTAACAGAGATAGAAGCCGATCCAGTCACGCTTCATCAAATAAATAAACCAATTTCACTTCCGTGATGTTAAGGGTTCTTTTGCAAATAATTATCTCACTCCCAGCATAGATGTTTGTTGTAAAAGGGTAGGATAATTTTATTTTTCCATTCACGCTAACACTTAACGCAAATCTATTTTAAACATGAGGCTCTGAGCAGGATAAAACATGAGTGTAAAATTAGTGTGAAGCGGCATTTTGTACCTCTTTAATTTGCTAATATCAGACCTACGTGAAGTTTTTAAAAACGCATGTCGAACTTAGCAGCAATTTCTATCCCTTACAGTCAGATGAAATGTCATTTAGCCTGGATCCAATGGTATCCTGATTGGTGAACTTTTGATTAGATCTTCCATCTCCCTTCTAGCACCATAAAATCTATACTGGTTCGTAATTTGTGATTTTTTTTCTGTTTGGCCTGTTTTCTTCAGGTTTTACCCACAAAAATGCTTTGTAGACTTGATCACTCATAAGTCGTCTATCCTTTTTGGACCCAGTAGACATTTTTTCCTCTTATTTAAATTGTTTATCCTCAACACTTATTAGAGTAGATTCCACACTAGCTATTTCAGCTGCTTCCTTTTCCTTTAATCTCATTTTCTAACTTTCTGTCTAGGTTTTTATTTCTTAGGGAAATGTTTTTCCTTCTTAACTCTACTTCTAATGTTATCATGGCATCATATGTGTATACCAGCCTATCTGCAGCCCCCCTTCTCCCAGGAGAATTTTCTTCTGAGAATCTTAACTAGAACTTAGAACTTAGAATAACTTTATTGTCACTTTGATTGTTCACTAATCGGCATACATTAAAACAAAATTTCATTGCATGCAGCTCTCAAAGACTCACCACCTCCAATATACACTACATAAACATGACTAAACAAACAAACAAATACAAAATTAGGTATATACCCTCATATATTATATGACACATTATATGCCTAGACAACCCAAAATATTGCCCAACCATGCCATAAGGCTTCCAGTCTTTCTAAAAAGTTTTTGTTATTTGAAACAGTTCAGTTTTTCTCTTTCTGAAAATGCCAACATTTTCACAATCCACTCCTCTACTGTGAAAATTTCAGTCTTCTTCTACCATTGTGCATAGGTAAGTCAAAAGCCAATGACAAATTATGAAAGTGGTTAATGAGAACCACTGCTTAGGGAGATGAATTCGGCTATCTCTGGCCTTTATTTTTATCCTACCTACCTACCTAGTCCAGGACAAGGACAGGAAGCTTGATCTGAGCCAGGGGTCTCCAACCTTGGCAACTTTAAGACTTGTGGACTTCAACTCCCAGAGTTCCTCAGCCAGCAAAGCTGGGTTATGATCTGGGCTGATCTGCGCTATGCTAAAAAACCTCCCTGTGGATGGGGAGAATACCCGAAGAGGGAGTGGCTGTTGTGGGTTTCACTTATCTTTGTGACCGGTTCGCTCACATACATGCCACTTCTGCACATGCTCAGAGCGTATTTGATGATGTCTGGGTGGGTAGGCAGAGCTTCCCACCACCGCTGCTACTGTCAACTTTGAAACTTTTGCATACACATTTTCAAAGCTGCCAACAGAGGTAGCAAACAGTTAACTTGGGAAAGGATGTGATGTAGGGAGGGGATGGAGAGTCTCTCCCTGGGGATTGGGGAATGTGACAGTGATGGGTGAAGTTAAGGTGGAGGAGAAGAATATGATCTGTGTTTGAGCGTGACAGTCCGAACCGGCAACATTTCATCCCTGGTATGTACTGTCTATGTTATGTATCTGCTTTTCTAACTTTCTAAAACTCTTAACTGTAACCAAACCCGCAAATAATTGGAGGGCAGAGGGGGATTTGCGTGAAAAGTTTCACCATCACTCTCCCAAGATCAAAACAATGTTTTTGTTTTTAATAAATGATACTAGAAGTGCTTATTAAAATGTAAAAGACAGATTTAAGAAACTGGAAATTAATTAAAACGGTGTGAATATCAAACTGATATGTTTTAAAAATGAAAAGAAAGGTAAGGTGGATTTATTAAGTATTGGGAAGATGGAAAAACCCCATTGATGGTTAATACAACGTTAAGAATATAGTGAGGATAATATGTTTTTTTTTTTTAGAGTTGGATGACTGGATGAATATATTATAAATTAAGGAATATAAAACAGTATATTATTACCCACTATTTAGTATTGTAATGGATTATGTAAACCAAGCCGTTGAATTAAACATTGACATATAACCTTCCCCTTTCCCATTTCCTTTTCCCCTACCCTTTGAAAACCAATAAAATTATTTAAAATTGATCCACAAAAGGCTATTCAACCCATGATAAGGGAGTTGCCTCCTTCTCTAAAACTTCTTCTTTGCTTTCCATTAAAACAGCAAAATCTTTTTCCTTACCAGGGTAATTCAGTGAGGCCTCCTTGAAGAGCAATAGCAGATTTCACCCGGTTGGCAAATTCAACAGCATCTTCTCCTTCCTGCATATATATAAAGGAACAAAAGAAGATATAATCCAATCGCCGACACGATAGCCAAAAGGTAATCCCGTAACCAAGAGGAAGTAGGGAAGTTTCCGGATGGGTAAAAAGTTGTGGCGAATATATATTATATATTAAATATATATTATTTATGACCAGTAATATACTAGAAACTGATGTGATATTTTAAGATTTATATTTTTATAGCATAATTGAAATATACTCTCACACTGCTGATTTAAAAATTTTAATATCCATTTACATTACCCTTTATATAAAACAAAAATTATACCTTATAAGAAATTTGAAAAGATGTGATATTATATATATGCAAACTAAAAAAATTTTTTTTTCTGTATTTAAATTTTTTACAATAAAACTTTTTTCAAAAAAAAATTATATTAGAAATATATGAAATTAATATTCTAATTTACTTAATTTCACACTTGGACTTCACCCACTCATACCATGTGTGCCAAACTTTATAATATTGTGTTTCTTCTTTATTCCTTATTTGCTTTGTTAATCTATCTGCTTCTGTGCATTCATATATCTTTTGAATGATTTATAATCTCTTGGGTGTTTCTGCTTTTTTCCATTTTTTTGCAATTGTAATTCTAATAGCCATTAGTATGTGGGTTATAATATAATTATTTTCTTTGTTAATTTTGCCTTCAGGAATCCCTAACAAAAGCAATTCTGGTTTTTTTGTATTGTTTGGTCTGTAATTTCTTCCATCCAGATTTTCATTTGATTCCAAAGGATATCGATTTTTGGACAGATCCACCACATATGATAATATGTAGCTCTTTCAGACCCACATCTCCAACATCTGGGTGACCTGTTCGGTAACATCTTAGCCAATCTCGCAGGTGGCAAATGCCACCTATAAAACATTTTGTATAAGTTCTCTTTATAGGCAGCTGACATCATGAGCCTGTAATTGAGATCCCATAGTCTATCCCATCTATTCAGATCTATAGTATGACTGAAATTCTTGGACCAGTTTATCATATTATCTTTCACCACCTCACTTTCTGTTTGTAACAATAATAAATAGTTATACACCTTAGATATCATTTTCCTTTCCGGTCCTAGAATTATTTTTTCTAATTCCAATTTTTCTTTCATTATACCATATTGTTTATTGTCTCGGTTAAATTTCATTGTTAATTGTGCATAAGTCCACCAGTCCATATCCATGTCTTGTTCTCTCATTTCCTGTTGGGTTTTTAAGTTTCCTTCATTATCTAATAGTTCATTATATCTCCAAATTTTTCCCTGATTTAGTAAATTGGGATAGGCTATGACCTCTATTGGGGATATACAGCCTGGAATTTTAATATAATATTTGTTCTTAATTTTCATCCATATATCAATTAAAGCATTTCTGATCTGGCGTCTTTGAAAATTTTTATGCAATTTGTTTTTTCCCTCCCATAAATAAAAATGCCACCCCATCTGCAGGTCAAAGCCTTCTAATGTTAAAATTCTTGAATTTTTAATTGTATCCAATCTTAAATCCACGTTACTGCTGCTGCTTGGTAATAAGATTCCCAATGTGGTAGCCCGAAGCCCCCTCTGGCTCTTGCATCCTGCATTGAGATGTGCTTTATTCTAGGTTTCTTTCCTGACCAGATGAATTTTCCCACCAATTTGTTTCATTTATCAAAAAAACCTTTCTCCAATTTTATTGGAACAGTCTGAAATAGATAAATAGATATTGTTGCGACTCTACCAATCAGAGATAATGGTAGTCTATTCCATTTTTCCAGATCATTTTGTATCTGAGTCACCAATTTTTCATAATTATCTTTCTTGATAGCAATACATCTTGCGGTGAGCCAGATACCTAAATATTTTATTTTCTTTACTACCTGTATCCCCAATTGATTCTCTGTCCAAATTTTGCTTTATAGTGCAATTTTTAGTCAATAATTTTGTCTTTGATTTATTCATTTTGAATCCCACCACTTCACCAAATTCTTCTACTTCTTTTAAGACAGTATTATCGTGTTCCAGAGGGTCTTCTATTATAAACACCAGATCATCCGCAAATGCTTGAACTTTGTATTGTTTTTTTAATTTTTAATCCTGTCAAATTTTTTATTACTTCTAATCTTTATTAATAATATTTCTACGGCCAGGATAAACAGCAGGGGCGACAGCAGACAGCCCTGCCGTACCCCTTTGCCTATGCTGATCCTTTCTGTTAATTCTCCATTCACCATAACCTGATTTATTTTTTAAAAAATAGAGAGTTGTATTGAATTAGATGAATTAGAGAACTGTGAGTTTGAATGCAATGTTAAGCTAAACTTTTGTCTTGATGCAGATGCATACTGCATGCTGAGATGCTTTCCTGCCAATTCATTTTCATGAAAGTTAAAATTCTTCCTGTATGGGGAGAAATCATAGTCCCAAAATTCAGACATACCTATTTTGTTCCTCCTGTTGAAAATTGAAATCTCTTCCAATCTGGGTTAGAAGGCCTGGTAAAATGGTTGTAGGGCATAGACAAACCCCTTCTTTTTTGCCTTCATTTTTGGAGTTAGGACAGGAAAGGGTTAATGGTGCTCTGCTGTAACACATGATTGGTCTTTATGAGATTGGAGCTCTTGTCAGTCTGAGGCCTACAGATGATGCTAAAGAGCCAATAATGACAGCAATTCAAAGCAATCTAATTATACAAATGGGAGGCTAAACAATTTCATCATCCTTAAATTAGATTGTCCTAATGAGATAAAGACACCAATTAATCCTGAATTAATTTCAATAGCCTATTTCAGGCAAACACTTTAATATGCAAATGTAAATGAGAAACAAAGCCTACTGTCAAATGCCAGAGTTCAGAACCTTTTCTTCACAGCTGCAGTGGGTGTAAATAGTGCCTAATCAGCTTGTGTAGAAAGACACAACCCTCAGAAATGTTCAGACTCCATAAAATACAGCTGAGCACTTCCAGTAGGTGCCATACTGAATCTGGCAGAGCCGAGGATTTGTTCAGGGAATACATTAGATGCTCTCTAGGCACCTTGAAAAAGGGGGCATCAGGCTGAAACAGCTCCCACCACCAAGAGTGTGCTGAGTACCTGGCCAGCTGCTGTTTAGGGATACCAAGCTGATTTTAATTAGCTCTTTCTTAATTGTTTTAAATTAGTCATTTCCCATCATCGTATGAAAACACCAGCTATTATTCTAAAGTATGGGGGTGGGGGAAGTCTTGTAATATTACCAGGGAGATTAAAATTGAAGTGGCTATCAAACAAAGCAGGCTTACATTAGGAGCAGCCTTTTTTTTTTTAAAAAAGGAAACCCTTATAAACATGGAAATCTTCTTATTTACACTTAGTTATGCCTGCCAGGTTTGCTTTTTTCCCTCCTGAACCCAGATGAACATATGGCTGAGTTTCTTGATCTGTGCCCTTGGCTCCTGTCTCTTCTCTGCAACCTTTCTCCTTTTCCCTTCCTAACTAAAAACACATTAGAGAGGTCATTGGTACCTTAGCTGCTATGAATACATAAAACACAATAGGTAATAGAACTATTGCTAGAATGTAGTGAAAATACTTCAAGAAACACATAATCCTGTCTACAAGGAATATTAAAAATTCCTTGGGATATATGTGAGTTGTTTGTAATTGGAAGAGGTTTTGGGGACAACAGCTAAGTTTTGGGGTACTGTTTGCAGTCCTTATTAATTAAAACAAGAAAACGTTTATATGGTTTAAGGCATAAATAACATATTTGGTATAAATTTTCTTGCAGCTACGTTAATGGGAACATTCATCTATGTGGGGAGGAGGGTGTATTTCATAATTAGATGTCCTTTTTACCAATATACACTTTTTAATCTCTTTTTTCTATCTATGCAAGCTTTGTCTATGTCCAGGATTTCATATTTAAATTTCATAATTAAAACTGATTTTGAAACAAATGTTTAACATATAGAATGAAGCTTTAATGCAGCTGTTCCCAAATTTTTTCAGTCCACCACCCCCTTGGTGCTACAAACTCATCCTCAGTGTCCCCCACCCCGCTACTGGTCCTGTGGGCGTGGCTTAGTTTATGTGTGTGATCTGGTCATGTGACTATGTGGGCGTGGCTTGGTGGTTACTTGACTTTCTTGCCTCCCTTTTTTCTTTCTTTTTTCCTGTCTCCTTTCCTTTCTTTTTCCTCTCCCTTCTTTCTCTTCCTTTCTTTGTCTCTGTTAAGTTCTTGGAATGATTCTCAGAGTCAGGAAGCAAGGATCAAGCATCTTTATTACACACAAATAATAGTCAGATGTGCTCAAACATATATACATAATGTACAGCTATTTATACATGGTCTTCTATGGAATATATAATAAAGTATTTGTCGTCGTCCAGGAACAAATAAAGCAAAATGCCAAGTTTTTAGGAAGAAAACGCCCAGCGGTCTTTATTATTCTTTCCAGCGATTCAGCACAGATCCACAGAAGGGAAAAAAGTCAGCTCTAATCAACAGTTCACAATAGCGCCTTAAATAAACCGCCCCGTTCCTCCCAACCAATCAGTGAGCTACATACCCAATCCTTAAAACACATGCCCCATACTAGCTACGTTGACACCACCAGCGTGCCTTTCACCAGAACAGCGGTAAGCTGTGTCAGGTGATTCCCGACAGTATCTAATCAACATCCAATCAACTTCAACTCCTTTCCCAGCTCTCGCTTTAAGTAACAATTTTACTGTTACATTTGCACACCTCGCGGCAGCTGTCCAATCAGCACCACAGAATGTTCTCACTTCTCTTATGAAGTAACGGCTTGCAGCTGTCATTGTGCTAAGTGGATACATTTACCCCAGGCTTATTTCCCACTTTAATTGCAGGATTCCCGCTGGCTGTGTCTTGAGCCGTGTTGAATGCCTTAAAAAGGGCGCGGGAGGTGGTACAACAGGTGTCTCTACATTAGGTAGAGGCACAGAGTCAGATACAACAGGTTTCTCTACAACAGTTATAAGTACAGAGTCAGGTATAACAGGATTAGTGTCGGGAATCGCCCGACATGGCTTACCGGTGCACTTGGTGAAGGACGCACACTGGTGACATCATTGTGGTTTACTGAGGGGTGGGATTATGTAGTAGAGCACAACTGTTAGCCCATTGGTGGAGCTATTTAAACTGACAATCTGAAGACGCTGTTAGAGCTGACTTTATTCCCTTTTTGCGGATCTGTGGCTAGCTCACAGGAGGGATCACTAATAAAGACGTGTTGCAGCAGCGTTTGCTTCCTTGTTTTTCTTCTTGTACTCCTGGAGGCTCACAATTAGTATCAGGGGGTTGTAGATGGTGAATTACCCCCTGGTGAACAGATGGGGAAGTTTGTTGGCTGGCAGGTAGGTTCACAAGACCGGCTTTCAGGTGTGAGGCTCTCTTTATGTACCTCAGCGCCTGTCAGTACCTTACGCGAACCAGGCATAACCGCCTGAGCTGCTTGCAGCGTGTCGCTGTCCGGTGCTGAAAGAACCGGTAAAACGTCAGAACTTGAACCCGGCTTTATAAAAACAGTTTCTGACTGCTTTTGCGCCCATAATTGATCTGAGTGGCATTTCCACACCCACCCATCCTCTACTTGGACTTCATAGGAGCGAGGGCTGGTCTGCCTTAGTATTTTGGCAGGAACCCACATTTTCCCATCCCTATAGCTCTGTGCCTGTACAGGAGCATCGTTAGGAATTATTTTAGATGGATCACCATTACAAATTGGGTCAGACTCAGGAGTACAGCGTGGGTGTA
>JANHFP010005020.1:7016-19316 GCA_032468135.1 Calamaria suluensis
GATTCTATCCCTCTGTTTATGCAACCTAGGACTGTATTTGCTTTTTTGGCAGCTGCTGCACATTGCTGGCTCATATCATATCATATCATGCTTTCCTATTAATCCACAGAATGTATTCTGACAGGCCTACAAAGATAAGCAACTAAAGGCTGCTTTAAAAGGACGAGTCAAGAGAATTTAAGGTCAAGATCATCTGATGACTTTGCTATGTAGATAACAAGGTGTGTTTTTTTTTCTTACTAGGAAAAGAGGTTGCATTCCATATTGTGTGTCAAGGACAGGCATCTGTTTTTCTACCTGTGCCCCATTCTTGTTGATTAATAGCAATAGCAAAAGCACTTAGGCTTATATACCCCTTCACAGTGCTTTACAGCCCTTTCTAAGCGATTTACAGAGTCAGCATTATGTTGCCCCCAACAATTTTATTCCTCATTTTATTACTTGTTACAACCCTTCATACTCTGCAGGCAGGCATTGCACAAGAGAAGGAAGAGATTGTAAAGATAACGAAGATTTCTGTGTTGCCTTCTATAGAAATTAGTCTATTAAAAAAAAAGTTCTGTCATTTATAGGGTAATGCACATATTATAACTTATGTTCTCATGGACGTGTTTAATTGATCACTAACTGGCAATGATCTATATTCAGGATGAGTGAGGGGAATCTGCAATACTTCCAAGAAAAAATGAAACTCTATCGTTACATCAATAATTAACAAAATTATGACAGGGAATAATATATGAGACTTCATTTGAGTGAAAAATCTCACTTAAAAAAAAGAATATAGAATAACAGATTTGGAAAAGACCTTGGAGGGCTACTAGTCCAGCCCCCTGCTTAGGCAGGGAAACCTATGCCATTCTGGACAAATGGCTGTCCAATCTCTTCTTTAAAACCTCCAATGAAGGAACACCCACAAGTTCTAAATGGAGGCCTTTTCACTAATTAACTGTTCTCATTAGGAAATTTCTCCATAGTTCTAGGCTAGATTTCTCCTTGATAAGTTTCCATTCCTTACTTCTTGTCTGGCCCTCAGGAGCTCTGGAGAATAGGTTGACCCCTTCTCTCTGTGACATCTTCTAAAATATTGGAAGACTGCTACATGTCATCCTTACTTCTCTCAATGACTATCTGTTGCTGTGGGAAATCCTTTTGTTTCTTTTCCATACATTTAAAACCGAATTGAATTAAATGCACATCATAACCATTTGATCCACTGATCATTCTACCTGCTCAGCTTGCCTGGAGTTTCTTGCTATTGGGTTCTAGTCCGTGAATATTTATAGAAGGTGTGATAGTTGATTTGCTATTCTTAGTACAGAGCATTATGAACACTAAACATAAGAGTTGCCATAAAGCGGACATTTGATCCTTGCAATGTTGTTGAACTTCATCTCTCCCTCTGTTTTAGGTTGATGATTTGCTGGTGGCTCTGCATGGAAGCATGATGATTGGCAGGTGACCTGTAGTTGTTCTTACAATCCTCCTTCATCTTTACAGAAAAAAAATGGATACAAGTTTGATATCAGCATTTTAGACTCTCTCAGAAAAAGCGAAATGGAAAAGTGACCCTGGGGGTTTTACTCCACTAGTCATGACCAACTTTAAGGGGATGGTACCAATTTCCGTTTCTTAAGCCAAGAGCCAGCATTGTCCAGAGATGTTTCCATGGCCATGTGGCTGGCTGTGACACAAAGAATATGGTGAAACATGGAATACTGTTACATTCTTGCATACTTAAATATGGCACCTATTCATCTACTTGCATTTACATGCCTTCAAACTCCTAGGTTGTCAGAGGCTGGATAAGTGAGGGATGCTCACTCCGTCTTGCAGTATTTGAGTCTCGAACTGCCAAGCTGTAGATCTTTAACAATTTTAAGACTCAGCATCCTAACCATTGAGCCACTGTGCCCTCCCATGACTCTCTAAAAAGACCTTTATAAAATTCGACAAAATGATTGTAACACATTACAATTGTTTATTGATAACGTATTAGTAACCTGTCTCATGTGTACCCTCCATTTATAAAACTATCCTGTCTTCTTCTTCTAACTCTCCCATCCTAATTTAAATCCTACTCAACTCCAGGCATCTGATGAAGAGGTTCCCAAAAGTCATGCTCTTTCATAAGTTTATTTGTAAAAGGTGCTATCTTCTGATTTTTGGCCAGCATGACTATAAATGAATCTGTTTTAACCCTAAAAATGCCACTTTCTAATGTCTTCGACCAGACCCCTTTTAAAAAATCTGTGTTTAAAACCAGATGGCTTTCTGCAGTTGTGCACCACAGCTTTCACTGAAAATTTAAGGCTCCTTTTTTATTTGCCTTAATCCTTTTGGCAGCAACTAAACATAACCTTTAAGAAAGAAAAGCTCTGTTAAATCCTCTCTAATCTCCCATCCTTGATTCAAGTATTTGCTCTGAAAAACTTTCAGCCAAGGACCATGGTTCATTCCCATGAGACAGAGCATTTTTTTTTTGCGACCCCTGGATTCAGAGATTGGACAGGTGCTCACATGCCCTTCTTGCTGGTATCACAGTAAGATCGCTTTGAGGATAGTTTGCAGTTGTTGTTTTTTTAAAAGAAAATGGTTTTCTTGTGCTTAATAGCTATCTATATCTATGTTTTTTTTAAAGAATCACTTGTACACAGTGCTTATAATGAATAAAATTGGATTAAATAAAAGTTTAACAAATCTGTATGGCTGAATTGGCAAGGCTTCCATTGGTTTAGAATTTAGCTGTTGACACCTCCTGACTCTTTAAAATGGCTTTATTGGCTGCTGGTTTCCTCAAGAGCACATATAAAAGTGCTATTTTTCTTCCAGTCAAAAATGGCTTAGGGCCTGATTGCTATCTGATTTCTCTGGCAAGAATTTGGCAAGAATACTACAATTGTCATTTAAGGTCTTTGAATTCTCCAAGTCTTTGCAATTAGAAAGGTGAAGCCTGGCACCTACCCTCTGAAGTAATTTTGGCATGGCATTTGATACCTTTCTCTTTTTTTATTTGCACATTTATTCTGATAAAGCATTTGACTGGTTCTGTATGGATTTTAACTGTTGGATTCTTTTTAAAATGGCTCTGAACTGTTTTTAGAAATCTGCTGTTTGATACCTTATTTCTGCTGTTTTGTGATATAAGGGCTTAGGGCAGTGGTGGGTTTCAACATTTTTTTACTACCGGTTCTATGGGTGTGGCTTGGTGGGCATGGCAAAATTCCTATTCCCTCCAGATCTGTTGGGACTCAGGAGTCAGATAATAGATGTGGGTGGGCCCAGTCAGAATTTTTATTACCAGTTCTCTGAACTAATCAAAATTTCTGCTACCAGTTCTCCAGAACTGGTCAGAACCTGCTGAAATCTACCTGTGGCTTAGGGATTGAAAAACACGGACACATTTCACTCCTGGAATGCAATTTCAAAAAACCCAAAACTTTAACCTAAGACTGTCTACTGTTGACCTCACCCCATTCCTAAGAGGTCTGTAAGGGCTGTGCATAAGAGCACCAGTGTGCCTACCGTTCCTGTCCTAATGTTTCATTTAATTGTATTCATTTTATGTATTCACCTCATGCCTATATATATTATCAAATATATACTCAACAAATAAATAAAAATAAAGAATAGTACAGAATGGAAAAAAATAAGTAAATATTTTCTCCTCTGCCACAATGGGAATTCAGTCAGAAAGCACCTGTGACTACATCAGTTGTGGGGTGTAGACCAATAGGTTGATGAATAAGCAAGACAATTTTCCTTCTGATCCTGCAAGCACATTCTGCATTGTAAGTGTCTGTCTAACATGCACATACTATGATAATTTTGAAACTTTGCTACGCTAACTCATTTCTTAGCCAAATGTTCCTGCTCAGATCTGAGCTATTCAGTAATCTGCCCCATTTTAATGGACAAAAGCATACTTTAGGGTCAGCAGCTGAGGATTCCTGGGTTAAATCTGAATGGCCCATTTCCATTATCAGCTTGCAAGCAAAGGCATCTGTTTTAGCAGGGCAGAGAAAAAAAGGGGTATTAGGGCTTTGTTGGATAACTGCTTCTCCACTTCCTTGCAGGAGTCCTCTTCAAAATCAGTTGTTGCTAACCAGGAATATTCATTTCCACATAATGAGGTTGCATTTTCAAAAACCTAAAAATATTACACGGCATTCCAAAAGCATTCCAAAAAGAAATGCAGCTGCTACAGTTAATCTAAATTGTACGTGGTATAAAATTCAAGATTACCAAGAGAGTTTTCATCTGACTAAAGGACATTGGCTAATCAGCTTGAGATTTGCATTTTTGTTGGAATAAACAACTATTTGGGGGGATCACCCTTGCATTCAGAAAGAAAAAAATGTGTTTTTTTGAAGGGCCTCTCTTGTCATGATAAGGTTGGGTTTTGTTTTGTTTGGAGAACTTGTATAAAATACCCATTTAAAAGTTCTATAGGATTCATCAAGGATGGTTTCTTACTGAATATGAAAATTAAGCAAAATTTAATGGATCAATTAAACATCCAAGATATGCAATAACAAATTTATGAGATAATTGCTCTTCAATTGTTTTACCAGCATGAAGCAATTGTGTTGGTTTTACGGTAGTTCGAGAAAAACTGTTAGATCTGGTTTTAATTTCTTCAAGAGATACATGAATAATCAGATGTTGAGTATGATTATTACTCAGGCAAGGCCCAAAGTCTAGACCAGAGGTTCCCAACTTGACATTTTAAGAATTCTGGGAGTTGAAGTCCACAAGTCTTAAAGCTGCCAAGTTTGGGAACCTCTGGTCTAGAGCTTCAGAAAGTTAGAAATGACTGAGTGATGATGGATCACACTGTATGATAGAAACGAGCAAGGTCCTCTATCACAAAAACTCAAAAGCCTACTCTTTCTGCAAAAGTGTTCTGTGTAAACCTATTTAAAGTTTGGTGTGCTTTGTACTGCAGTCCTGTTCATCCTTCACTTATGATAACAATGGTTCTCATCTGAACAATATTAAATAGCCAGGGCATTGGAATTTGTACACAAATTTCCTTAGATCTGTGGTGACTATGCAGCTTAAAATGGAATCTTAGACCTGCTTGCTTCTGGTTATTGAATATATAACTTGAAAAGAGTCAACAAGACGTTTGTGAGGTGACATCTTAGTAATACTTAGCTCAGTTTCTCCATCTAACTGTATTTCAATATGTCACTGGAAAAATAATCAGAGGTGAGAACTGCCATGTTTCCATTTGGAAATAACATCTCTTGTATGTGCCAGAATCTGGCAGGTGGAAATGTTCTCTTCCTTTTTTTCCCTTCTATATTCCACACTCTTTTCCTTTGTTTATTGTCTGTGTGGGAATTAGCTACATCTTTTTTTGTAACCTTGTTATCTGCCCAACAACTTGCTATCTTCCTGTTAAAGATAAGAACCTCTCAAAGCATGTGGATTGCTTTCCTTTTTTGTTCCCTTTCCTCTTTCAATCTGCTACATTTCTGCCTGCTCTCTCTTTTCAGATAAGCTTTAAGGATGATGCTTCCACTTACAGATTATGGTTCCAAGAAACTTTTTCTGCCTGACTATTTAGGAGGGTTTTTTTTTATTGTGATGCTCTGAATATCATTTAATGCATTACTGTCATTTCTCTGGAAAAAATGGCTTTGCCGTTCTGTCTGAAATGCAGTTTGTTTATTTTGTCATGAATCCATGACAATGATAAGTGCAAACTATACTTTAAATACTTTGGAACAGAGCCTATCAATCAAAACAATGCCTTAAGTAGCTCCAAGGGGAAACGCCTTTAAACAGCTAGATAACTTTGCTTCCAGTTTTGGCTGGTTCCCTACTTGACTTCTTGTTGTGCTTCTTCATAGAACAATCACAGATTCCTGGAATCCAAGAATCCCAGTAGCCACTAACAATGCCCTTTGCTAACAAATGGAGATAAAAGGAAGGTGAATACTAGATACTATACAAACAGGCAGGGACCGTTTATGAAATGACCCATCTATTATTTTCTCTTCATGAAAAAAAGGAAGAGGCATAAGATCTTGAAGCTGAACAGCAAAAATATCTCCACCCCCCCACCCACCCCGCATTAATCCTGCTAGCAGTTCTATTTCAGAAGTCAGCCGTGTAATCCCATTAAAGATAAATCCTTTTTGATTAGCTAGTTAGCAGCACCTAGTACCTAGTACCACTTCGGTGGAAGGCTAGCAGTGTTCTGTGCACCTTAGCATATAGTCATTCTGGCCATCTGAACATGGAAGCATCTTCAGACAATGCTGGCACCAGTAGTGGGTTTTAAAAAAATTAATACCGTTTCTGTGGCCTTGGCTCAGTGGGTGTGGCATGGCATGGCTTGGTGGGCGTGGCAGGGGAAGGTTACTGCAAAATCTCCATTCCCTCCCCAATCCAGGGGAAGATTACTGCAAAATCCCCACTTCCTCCTGATCAGCTGGGACTTGGGAGGCAGAGAATAGATGGAGGCAGGGCCAGTCAGAATGCTTACTACAGGTTCTCCGAACTACTCAAATTTCCGCTACTGGTTCTCCAGAACTGGTCAGAACCTGCTGAAACCCACCTCTGGCTGGCACCCTTGGCTAGGAAACAGAGATGAGCTTTGCCCCCTATGATCAGATTCAACTGGACAAGGGAAACCTTTACCTTTCTTTTAGATAATATCAGCTGATCTTGAAAAACTAAGACTGGTCATATTTGTTTAGATGGGAGAAATCTATTAGGAAATCAAGGCAGCAGGCTAAACTGGTGTTTGGAAGAAAGTGTCTGCAAGAAAATCTAACAATCCACTTCCATGCTACTGCCAATCAAACTGCCTGAATCTGTCTACCGAGGAGGTGACCATGACTCCGAGGTCTCTCAAATTCCTGACTGCCGCAAGAAAATGTGCTCTCTGGTGTTATTTTGCTACTCAGAGAAACAAAACCCTTAACAGGAGAAGGAAATAAGAGCAAGATCTGGTACAACTTAACAAGACAGGAGCAAATGATATGGTGTGTTGGAACAATTGTAGCTTTAAAGGCATGTATCTATTTAACATAGGCTAAAGCTGCATGATTCTCTGAATGACATGAGAATCAAGACCGCAAGATTTAAGGACGGGTAATTTTGCTAGACTTAATTTTACTTGTATGCTTATTTTTTCTAGCACCACAGCTATACTGTTTTATTTCTCCATCTGATAGGAAAAAAATGTCTGCACAAAACTATGTACTTTCCTTTGCATTTTTCCAATGTGCATTGACTTCCTCTCCTTTCATCTTCCTTCCTCTTTCTCTTCCAAAATTTGTAAATTATGTTTCTTAAAGGGGTAGAGACATGGTAAAGATCTTTCAGAGAAGCATTTGGTGATAAACAGAGAATAAAACTGAATATGAAGCCATTACAATTTTCTCCTAGCTCACTCATTTAATAAAAAAAATGCAATAAAGGCTGTAATTTGAATGTTAGCTCTTATGACACAATGCCTATAATATGATACAATAACCACAAACAGGGCATTAGGTAGATTAGCATAGAGCAGAGCAATTCAATTAGAAATGAAGTGACCTTTTTACTGCTTTGTATTTGCAAATACTGAGAACAACTTTGCCCATATCAACCCCCTTAGTTATCTCTGCTTTATTGCTGTTTTTCAAACATTATCTAAATTAAAGTGTCTTTTCTGTATTGCAGATGGATCCTGGATAGATTTAACCTTTCAGTGGGGAAAAGCCTTCCTTGGCTCATTGCGCAAAATGTTAGACCGTCTAATGAGATAGTCCACCTATGACACGTGTTAAAATGATAGCCCAGATTAATCTAATGGATACCGGTTGATCTATTTATTTTCCAGTCTTAAGGGTGGAATTATGTGAATGTATTTTTGCTAAAGGGACAAATTTGTCAGTGAAATCAGAGAATTAAGGATTTCCATCACTCATGAATAGCTTGGAATACTCCAAGAAACATTAGGAGGAGCTCTTTAAGGAGGAAAGAAAAATACTTTCCCGTTCAGAGCACTTGATCCTGTCCTAGGACAATTTTTGCAATGAAGATATTCCAAAACAATGTTTATGCCTTAGTGCAGTGATGGCTAACCTTTTTGCCATCGCGTGCCAAAAGTGGGGGTGCCTGGGGGGTGTTGTGTGCCCGTGTGCCCACACTCATAATTCAATTTGTTCAACCTTCCCTAGAAAGGCTCTGGAGCCTGGGGAGAGTGAAAAACAGGCCTTTTCAATACCCCCAGGCCCTCCAGAGGCTGGAAACAAGCCTCTTTCCCGACTTCTGGTGGGCTCGGAAGGCCGGAAAATTAGCTGGCCAGCGCCCGCATATGCATCAGAGCTGACCTAGGGCAATGCTCGCATGCCCATTGATATGACTCTGTGTGCCACCTGTGGCACCCGTGCCGTAGGTTCGCCATCACTGCCTTAGTGTGACTGTCAATATTGTCATTGTGATTTCAGAGATCCTGAGACTTTGGCTAGGCAGGATGACAGAAAAAGAGCAAGCACATTGCCCTATCCTGGCAGACCCAATGCTGTGTCAATAGAGAAGAAGATCAGAATAGAGCTGGAAGGAACCTTGGAGGTCTTCTAGTTCAACCCTGCAGCTCAAGAAGGAGACCGTACATCATTTCAGACAACTGGCTGTCCGGTCTTTTCTTAAAAACCTCCAGTGATGAAGCACCCATAACTTCTGAAGGCAAGCTGTCCCACTGGTTAATTGTTTGCACTGTTGGGAAGTTTCTCCTTAACTCCAGATTGCTTCTCTCCTTGATTAGTTTCCATCCACTGTTTTTTGTCTCATCTTCTGGTGCTTCAGAAAATCAGTTAACCACCTCTTCCTTATGGCAGCCCTTCAAATAGTGGAATACTGCTATCATGTCACCCCTAGTCAGTCTCTTCTCTAATCAAGATAGTCAATATCTTCACCGAGATATGCCTGGTCAAGGAACCTAATCACTGTCATGGACGTAGGAGTTTCTTACTCCATGCACAGGACTGTATAGTAGACTTATTTGTCATCTCTATAGTACAGCCATGACAGAAAATTATCTTTCAGGAAAACTTGAACAAATGTGCTTCATTCAACAAAGAAAAGAACAGCCTGGAGCACCTTTGATAGAAAATGTTGGCTACCACGTAGTTTAAAACTGATTCTTTTTACACTGGATAGGACATTCTAAGCTTGCCATTAGTTAATTAAGGGTTTTGTCTCCTGACCTGATGACTTCACCTTGTAGGGTTTTTTCTATAGTCAAAGGAGCATGTGATTTCTCTTTTCTTCTTCACCTCCCTGTTGCCTGATGCAATAAGCAGGCATGACTGAAACATTTGATTGCTGGTTTGCTGATTGTGTGACTTGCCAAGTCTGACTGACCCTCCCTAGTAGAAGATGCTGCTCTGTTGACCTTGTGAGTCTACGAACAGCATTCTTGCATGGAGCCATGCAAGAGTCAATTTTGGTCTGTGAGTCAGCTGATAAGGCTGTCTCCACTGGTCTCCTGATAGGGCTATTCTCAAAGGTTCCCGAGGGGGTAAATCCTTAATCTTCTTTGCATTTCATTGTAATTGTCACTTTGCTTACTAGAGAACAAGGGAGCAGCGATCCATATTTAAAAGCTGTGGATGGATTACTGCAGTATTCTGGCATTTGTAATTAAATGGATGTCTCTTACCAGTAGATTTTCCCAAATTGACAAGATTTAAAAGAACTTTAAAACATTCCAATTTGGGAAGCTGTCTGGAAAATTATTTCATTCTGGGAGGCAGAGTACCCATTGATTGGGGGAAAAAAAGCACTTTTCATAGAATAGAATAACAGAGTTGGAAGGGACCTTGGAGGTCTTCTAGTCCAACCCCTTGCCCAGGTAGGAAACCCTACACCAATTCAGACAAATGGTTGTCCAACATCTTCTTAGAAACTTTCAGGGTTGGAGTATTCAGAACTTCTGGAGACAAGTTGTTCCACTGATTAATTGTTCTCACTGTCAGGAAATTTCCCCTTAGTTCTTAGTTGCTTCTCTCCTTGATTAGTTTCCACCCATTGCTTCTTGTCCTGCCCTCAGGTGCTTTGGAGAATAGTTTGACTCTGTCTTCTTTGTGGCAGCCCCCGAGATATGAAGAACGGTTGCAGGAACTGGGTCTGTCTAGTTTAATTAAAAGAAGGACTAGGGGAGATATGATAGCAGTGTCCCAATATCTCAGGGGCTGCCTAAGCAGGGGGTTGGACTAGAAGACCTCCAAGCTCCCTTCTAACTTTGTTATTCTATTCTAATATAAAAGCTACATTAGCTGCTGGTGGGATTTCAGGTGCTGCTATAAAGCCCTGCATGGCATAGAACTGGGTTACTTGAGGAATCACCCACCTGTCATAACTTTCTACCCATTCAGCAAAAGCTGGCAAAATGGCACATTCTGAGTCCCTTTGATTCCCTTTCAGGACTCAGGAATGTATCTTTTCTCTCATGCAGAGTCTACTCTCGTGAAATGAGATTCCCCTATAGCAGTGATGGCGAATCTATGGCATGGGTGCCACAAATGGCACACGGAGCCATATCAATGGGCACGCGAGCATTGCCCTAGTTCAGCTCTGATGCACATGCAGGTACTGGCCAGATGATTTTCAGGCCTTCCGAGCCCACCAGAAGTTGGGAAAGAGATGGTTTCTAGCCTCTGGAGGGCCTGGGGGGTGTTGAGAAGGCCTGTTTTTCACTCTCCCCAGGCTACAGACCCTTTCTAGGGAGGGTGGAACAAATTGAATTAAGGGTGTGGGCACGCGGGCACACAACACCCCCCGGGGCACCCCCCACTTTTGGCACACAATGGTAAAAAGGTTAGCCATCACTGCCCTATAGATTCATGTAGTTCCAACATCGAGGATTTTTCCATCCAGAATTTGGGGGGAAAGTGGACATAAATTCACTTTTTTGTGCCTTGTTTAGTTGTGTTGTCTTTTTCTTTATCGTTGTTTTTGTACTGGGAGCCTCCCAGCGTCTTTCCTGTGCCAATTTATTTATCTCTTGAAATAAATTAAACGACATTTATAACCATCCTTAAATCTGTCTCTTGGCTAAGTTCAAAGGTGAAAGAGAAAATTCATAAAAAATTTCCAAACAAAGTTCATAGTTTTATCAACATCACTAACACTAATGAAAACAATATAGAGAATGGTGAAACAAAAGCACTGCTTTGATCACGACAGAAAAGAATTCAATGGTTAGAGTTACAAAAACTTATAGTAGTTCATTTAAGAATACTGCGGGTTTGTTAATGTTTAAAGTATGTAGGAAAATATTTTCAAATGCATAATGATAACCCTATTATTATTATTTTTTGCTTAAAGCATTTTTTAAAAAAAAAAATGGATTACATGTGTATTTTATCTCCTTCGGTTCAGGAACTCTCAATGCCTTTTTATTCCTTTGTACTTTCCACTGTGGGTAAGATGGGGGCAAAAAAATCCATCTGTCAAGTCAGAGGCCTCATTTATTTTCTCATTCAGACCCACCAGAAGTTGCAAGCCAGCCTCGAGACCTAATTCTACATTCCCTTGAAGATTAAAAAGGTGACAAATTCACGCCGCCTTTTTTTGTGTTCTTCAAAACTGATTTCTTTCATCATTTCTTCCTATCAACATTTTGAAGATGTTTCGGGCAAAATAGAGCATTCTGTCAATACCGCTAAGCTTCCTTTGTTTCTATTGAGAACCAACGATCTGTGTAACTTTCCTTCTTCTTCAACTGATAAGGGAGGCTCCTTTAATATACTTGTGCTCACATAAGCTAAAACTCAGTTGTCAAAGCTTCTTAGATAAAAGGGTGTTTCACAGCTTGGGTGAGCCCGAAACTGTGGAGTTCTTGATAGAATCACCATTCACATCTGCTAAGAAGATTAAGTATATTTCTGAAGTGTTCTGTTCAAAATAAAGGTGGGGGGAGGGGGAAAGGAGGCTTATCGTAGCCAAAACATCTCAATGGTTAGCTTTCTTTTAAAAAAATAGAGAGAGGATTATGTAATTAGATAAGACAGAAGACAGAATGTCTGGCAAACGAAAGGCAGTATTAAAAGAAACATTAAATGGCTGCATAAAAAATGAGAAGGAGCATATGGGAGGGAGCAACATAGTTTCTTGTTGCCTTTCAGCTCATCTCAAGAGACTATCCAAGCAGTAATTTATACGACAACATTGTGCTGTTATATTGTTAGATGGAAAAATCTCCATCAGTGGGTTCTACTCCAAGAAACAGACATTGGAAACATGGATACTGCTTGGAAAGATGGTTTATTGGTGGACAGGAATCACATGGCT
>JANHFP010005020.1:35474-46382 GCA_032468135.1 Calamaria suluensis
GAGGGAAAGAGACGGAGGGGGAGAGGGGGGAGGGACAGGGAGGAAGGGTGGAAGAGGGGGTAAATGGGGAGGAAGTGAGAGAAAGTAAGAGTGAGTGAGTGAGTGAGTGAGAGAGAGAGAGAGAGAGAGAGAGAGAGAGAGAGAGAGGCGGTCTCTTCTCCAGCCACGAAACAGACTGAAGCCGGCCAGCAAGCGCTGCGATCCCAGTTCAAACCCCGGCACGGCGCGGCTTAAAGGCTGGACAAGTGCAAGGGGAGCGGGGGTCCTTTCGACCAGAACGAGCCTGAAAAGCGGCCTCGGGAGAAGAGCCGGACTCCGTTGTCGGCGGAGGGCCCCGCGCTCCGCTCCTGCCCGACGCCTCTGCTGGCTCCCTCCGAGGCGCCGCACTGAGCCCCACCCAGCCAGGGACTCTTCGGCGCTGGGCGTCTGCCGGAGCTCCTTCGGACCCGCCGCTGAAGCCGGTTCCTCCCCTTTCGCTTTCGCCGGGCAGGAAAAGAGGCAGGCTGAGGCAAGGCGGGGGGGGGGGTTTGGAGGGAGGAAGGAAAGAGGGGAAAGCGGCCAATCCTCGGCGGTTCAGTCTCGCAGCCAGCCGGCCGGGCTGAGGAAAGGCAAGAGCAGGAGTTTTGGTGGGAACTTTCCTCCACTCCCTTCGGCTTCGGAAAGTGGCGCTGAGCGGCCGGCAGGGCTTGCGCGATCAGGTGGGTTCCGCTTCCTTGTCTCTTCGGCCCGTTTTGGAAACGGCGTGTTTTGTTGCCAACCAGGGGGTTTTCTTGCCTGAAGGAGAGACCGTCTGTGTGTGTGTGTGTGTGTGTGTGACTCATTCACTTTCTCTCTCTCTCCTCTCTCTCTACTTTCTATTCTCTGTCACTCAACTGTCTCTCTCTTTACTTTTTACTCTCTCTCTCTCCCTCCCTCCTCGAGACGGAGGCGAGTGGAGTTTGCTGGGGATCTGGAGAACGAAAAAGAGAGGGACGGGGGGGGGGTAAAGTTCTCCTCACTTGTGTTGGTTGTCCAGCGACAAAAACTCCCTTCTACCCAACTCTTAATCGCGGGGACCTGCCTAAAAGTATCTGAAGGTATGCAGGTGGAAAAAATAGGGACCCCCCTTTGGTGGGAAGGTAACAGCGTTCCGTGCGCCTTTGGCGCCGAGTCAGGACCAGGGAGACGTCTTCGGACAGCGCTGGCTCTTCGGCTTTGAAACGGAGATGCGCACCGCCCCCTAGAGTTGGAAATGAATAGCACACATGTGCGAGGGAAACCTTTACCTTTTATGCTTGAACTGTAACTCCCAGAATTCCCGAGGAACCTCTATTCGGAGTAGGCACCGCTTTGCCCATCAAAATCTTTGTTCGTGCTATTCCATCTCTGGGTAGGGAGGGGCACGACCTTCCCCAGGGGAGGGGTTTGGGGTGGGCTCAAAGCAGTTACTCCTTTGCTTTCGCCAAACCTGAGGGAGAAACAAGGTGCTGGGAAGAAACCTGGACCGTGGAATATTAAAGCAAAAGGAATGGTAAGGTGGTTCTTCACCAGGTGGTTCTGTCCTCCTTCCCTTCGCCATTTCAGAGCCAGGGGGAAATCTTCCCCATCATAGTTTTTGGGGAGTGAAGGTCCTGGATCATTCAGGACCTATAACTTAGAGTTCTTAGATGCTGATGATCTTAAGTATAAAATCCTGCATGTTGAGGGTGAAGTTGGAAGGTATGACATGCTACTTGTAAATATTCATGGCAAAAATCCTGGAGGGGCCCATGCTGGGCTTGAATGTCTTTGAGATGAGGAGATCTGCCTCTGTAGATCCAGAAAAGGTGAGCCAGGTGATAGGAAAGTTGAAGAGGAGCAGGACTCCTCTTCCAGGTGATGCTTCATCAACTACTCACTCCCAGGTCTCGGAAGAAGAGACGGAGATAGTAGAGCTTTAATCTGCATTTGCTTTTTAGGAATCTTGTTTTTGGAAACCAGAGGAATATTCCCAGCATCAGCATTTCTCCCTGCAAAGCCAGCCCGAGTGGAAGGAGGCCAGGCTTTTGTGGGATATAGGGCATATTATTTTGGGATGGGTTGGGGGTTGGAGGAACATGGTGTTTGCTTCCTTCCTTTCCTTCTGCATTTAATTTTGCATCTTATGACATAGAGTAAGGATCTGAGATTTAAAACTGATATGGGCTGAACATGCCTGAGTTAATACCAGCTTCTACCTTATAATAGCTCCCCTGTTTTATTGCTTTCAGGTGTGATGGGTGTTTAGAATTATGGGAGGAAAGATAGAATCATAGAAGTGGAGGGATCTTAAAGGTCATCTAGTTCAACTCACTGTTTGATGCCAAATGTTCAGAACATAAAGCATCTCCAACAGATGACTGAATAGTCACTATTTGAAGGCCTCCTGACAAAGAACAGAAGAAGAAGAAAACCATCAATTTTTTTATGATTAGACCATGCCCATCCTGCCTCTAGTTCACATATATCCAGGTCTTTTAACTTTTGCTCGAGGGACATGTTTCCAATAAATCTGACAGCCTTCACTTCCTTCTCTAATTGTATTCCTATTTCTTTGCATCTTTCTAATAATAGAGTACTGCAAACTAACCACAAGACTCCAACTCTGTCTTCTCCATTGGAGACAGATGCAAGTATTCTTTAGAGAGTTGAAAGGCATTTGAAGGAATAAAGATAGGACTGGGATGATTCAGACAGCAAGTTTTGGACTATCTAGAAACATGGGTTGTTTGTTTGTTTGTTTGTTTGTTTGTTTGTTTGTTTGTTTACTTATTTACTTATTTACTTACTTATTTACTTACTTATTTACTTACTTACTTACTTACTTACTTACTTACTTACCTACCTACCTACCTACCTACCTACCTACCTACCTACCTAATCAGATTTGGATTATTAAAACAGCCGGTTTCCTCAAGAATATTCTCACTCTCAGATATATGTATATTGCAGCTGGAATAATGTAAACACATGACAGAAACTGAGGTCTTAGCTTCCTTGGAACCTGAATATATTAATCCAGTTAAGGCTAACTGCTGTGGTTATGATTTCATTTTTCTTTTGCATCGCAGGTTAAGATTCTTTATATTAGGAGATCATTAATTCTGTTATTTGGATTCATTATGGTAGTGAAGTTGAGTCTGCATAAAAGTTTCTTCTTACAGGGAGCTGCCCCTTTGAATCCAGTTCCTGGTGAGAGTGTCCAGGCGGTTTTCTTGGCAATAGCAAACAGTATTATCTCAATTTTTCTTTATTAGATTTTTTTTAAATCCCACTTTTATTACGTTCTAAGTAACTCATGGTGGCAAATACACCAAACACTCCTGTGCCCAGTGGTGGGATTCAGCCAGTTCTCACCACTTTGGGAGAACCTGTTGTTCACTTTCGGAGCAGTTTGGTGAAGTGGTTGTTGGAGAAGAAATGATCAGGGCAGAGAACCGCTTGTTAAATTGTTTGAATCCCACCACTGCCTACGCCTAAGGGACAGCGCACAGTCTCTGATTTAGGACAATACTGTAACAGATATAATTTCTGTGTTTTAGCAAGCTTTTTCAACTGTGCAGTCCAGCCTGCTACAGCCCTGAGAGTCCAAGGTTGTCCCTGTCCGTGTATTCCCCAAGGCTGAGCTTGCCCAGCTTCCAAAATTGGTCAAGGTCAGCTAGATGCTGCCAACCTGCTGAGGTCTCACATTTGTGTCCCTCCACTTGAGCCCTTATACGGGCCGGTACATTGGAAGCCACCACCTTCCTCCTGTAAAACAGAGCATTGCCTGCTAATAGAACTTTATGCTTCTCCTTTTCCCATCTGTTTGATCTCCTTTCCCCTCTGCAGCGAGGGAGTACGCCTCACGTCTGTTCAGCTTGTCACCCAGTCCATGTACAGTAATAAACTGGCTTCCAGCAGTTTTCCTGGCATTGCTTCTTTCTCTGGCAGCAACCAGGGCTATGAATCTTTCTTTTAAAGGAACAGTGCACCTTCCTTTCAAACTGAGCTGGGGGACGTTCTCAGTAGCAGCAACCATGTCAAGGATTCTGTTATCGGTGCAACTCTCAGCCAGTAAGAAAACATTAGAATTTGTTGGGGTTTTATCCAGAGTGACATCAGAGTTATCTTTTTTTTTTGCTTTTAAAGAGCTGCAGGATCTGCAGAAGAAACTTGAGGGGGAGACAGAGCAGAATGCCATATGCTCTGAAGGGTGAAGGCCCTGGAAGGGAAAGAAAAAGAAATAGCCCTTAGATTCAGCAGCTGGATTAAAAAAAAAATGCAAACGGAGCCTTTCTAGATCAACGACCCTTCCCTTCAGCTTCAGCTTTCTTCAAAAGTCAGCGCATGGTTTTTTTTTCTCTGTTGGGAAAGTGGGATGAAATCCTAAAGGGTTGTTTTAATTTGAAATTATGCACTACCCTTAAAGCTGAGAGGCGTTGGTTTTTTTTCCCCCTAGGGTTTTCAAATTCATGGGAACCACTATCTAGACCAGGGATGTCAAACTCGATTTCCCTGAGTGCCACATCAGGGTTGTGTTTGACCTCGGGGGAGGCCAGCTGGGTGTGGCCAGAGTGGGTGTGGCCAGAGAGTGAGTGTGGCCAGAGTGAGTGTGGCCAGAGTGGGTGTGGCCAGAGAGTGGGTGTGGCCAGAGTGGGTGTGGCCAGCTCGACGTCATTCCTGTCAGGGGCACCTGTGGTGGTCCAAGCTCTCTGCTAGCAAAAATGGGCTCCCGAGCTCCATTTTTGGCTGCCACGGCCTTCTGAAACTCTCTGACAGTGAAAGTGGAGCGCGGGAGGGCCGAAGGTAGAAGCACCGAAGGCCGGCCCTTTGCTGTTTCCAGGGTGGCCCAACAGGCCATAGCTAAGTACCCCACAGGCCAGACCTGGACCCCGGCCTTGAGTTTGACAATAAAGGAATTACAAATCCACTGAAGCTCATATTTTAGTTTGAAGGACTCCAGATAACTCATACGTTAAACATATTTTACATGTACTGTAGATAGATAGATAGATAGATAGATAGATGGATGGATGGATGGATGGATGGATGGATGGATGGATGGATGGATGGATGGATGGATGGATGGATGGATGGATGGATATAGATATAGATATAGACATGCGTTTTTGTGGAGATAGTTGGTTACCCAAATATGGGAGATTACCAAATATGGTATGACCAGCTGATGAGAGCTAAAAAGCTCAAAATAGATCTATACTGGCCTCCCTTAATTTTAAAAAATACCAGCAGAAAACAATTAACCAACATATATACGGCACACTGTTGTTGATAATATAAACAATTGGTTAATTGTTTTTCTGCTGGTATTTTAAAATTATATATAGTTAGTTATAGTTATAGTTATAGTAAGTTATAGTTATAGTTATCAATACAAAGATTGCCATTGGGCTTGGTTGTTTTGCTGGTATGAAAAGTTATTGATTTCAAGGGATGTCTGTTGAAGTGTTTCTTTCTCTTCTTTTTCTTTTGCAAATATATATCTTCTTAGAGAACACTTTTCTGGCTCTAGGAGATTGGCATCTCCAAGTAATTGGATTCAATTCTTATCCAAGAACAAAAGGTGACTTCTTCAAAGAAAGTGTCTGTGTTTGTTTGTGTGTGTGTGTGTGTTTGAGAAGAAAAAAGGGAGGGGAGAGGGGAGATACTGTCCTCATGGCAAATGACATCAGAATAGATTGTGGGCAAAAAGAATAGTGTTTTTATTTATGAAGATATTCTATTTTTGAATAACCATTAGATTTTGCTAATTATAAATAATGACTAAACTATCAACACTTTTTATGCTTCTTCCTCAGAACAAACCATACTCTGAAAAAAATAAAACAGAGGGAAGAATTTAATCCCCCACTTTGATTTTACAGAAATGCTTTAATTAGTCATTTCATGGTTGTAACGAGTGAAGATAATTAAGGTTCTTTGCTGGTTCAGTAGATAATATTCATAAAAGCTATCAGGTTTGCATTTATTGTGTTTCTTGTGTTCAAATGTTAGCTCATGTAAGAGTTTCTGATATTATTATTCTGTCCCTTCCTGCAATTGGGATATTTAAATTATTGAAGTGGTGCTACAAAGATATTTTTCTTTGACAAAAATCAGAATTAGGGATGAATTGACACTCCCTTTAGAACTGAAATAGGTATTGAGGAAAGAGTCATTGCTGGATTTCCAAATTAAAGCAATTTACTTACTGCTGATCTATTAAAATGCTGAACAAATGTGGAATAAAATCACTAAACCAGTACTGTACAACATTTGTCCAAATTATGTGGAGAACTTTTTATTTCCATTTACATATAGACATAGATATAAAAGTCCATCTGCTTTTCCATCGCTCTGGGGTGTATGTTCCTTCCCACATTCTAAGTATCTATAACTGTAGTTAATTTGAAAAAAAATCTTATTTAAGAGATCTGTTTATGAACTCAAACAATTGGGGCAGAAGAAGTGCATCAGCTAATTTTATACTGGTTTTATAATGTGCATTTCTCACTCTTTCGGAATGCAATCCTAGCCTTTAAATTCAGAACTGGCAGCGCAACATGTGTACCCCAAAGCCAAAGTATATCCCAATGTTGAAACTAAACCATTTTCTGGCTACTTGGTTTATTTGCTCTTAATTATTCTTTGCCTAGTTTTGTGTGCATACCAAATCCTGGTAACCTTGTGTGTTACATCAGGGTTGGATGTCAGAAATTGCTTTTGCTAGTCAGGAGTGAGGTAATTAGAGTTTAAGGTTCTGTATAAAACTGGCAATGCAGAAGAACATGTCCAAGAGTTCCTACATCAGTCTCAAGGACATAGACAATATGAGTATGACTATTTTGTATCTTCCAGCCAGAGGTGCTGAAGTGAGAGTTTTACAATAAACCAGTGGTATCAAACTCAATTTGATTGAGGGCTGCATCAGGGTTGTGTTTGACCTCAGAAGGATGGAGGAGCATGTCCAGGTGGATGTGGCCAGGATGGATGTGACCAGCTTCACATAACTCATGTTGGGGGCACTTGTGGTTACCTGGGCAGGGCTGGGGAGGATCCACTTTTGCTAGTACTTTGTTTTGCTAACACTCTGCCAGTGAAAATGGAGCTCAGGGGGCTGTGCACAGCAGAGGCACTGCGGTCCAGTCCTTCACTGTTTCCAGGGTGGCCATGCAGATCAAACCTAAGCATCCCATGGGCTGGGACTGGCCGGCAGGGCTTGAGTTTGACACCCCTGCAATAGACTATGGTAAAAGCCCTTCTCTGATTTGGTACGTTAAGCTGTGTAGGATACATTGCTGGTGGCAGCATATATCTCCAGGTGTATGTCATATGAACCTGAGTGGTATTACCAGCATCCATCCTTACTCAGCAGTAAGTTGAGGGGGTGGAACCTAGGAGAAAGACAGCATAGCATGAATGTTAACTGACCTGTGTTTTAAAAGCCTACTGTAAGTCTGTTACAGTGAGGTATTTATAAACAAAGGCCTAGTGTCACTTTTTTTTTAAAAAAAAAAGATAGAATATATTTGATAAATAATACATACCCAGAGTATATTATCCATTGCCTAAAGTGAAATTTCAATGGCATTTTGAAAGTTTTAGTAAAGGCCAAAAATGATGAAATTTAAAGGCACCAAGAACATCTGAATTTAAAAATATCTTATAAAATTTATTTAATAGAAATCTGAACATACTGACAAAATTATTTACAGATGCTAATGAAGAAGAAAAGATTATGACAATAAGATTATAATAAACACACAGAAAATATCCAATGTTCAATCCAGGTAACAGTGTGTACCATGTTGTTTTCTGAGCATGTTTATGGATATGTGTACTACTAGGGGTACTGGTACCAAAGGCAAGTGAGGAAGGAAGAAATCTCCCCATGAAGGAAATCTAAAAGCACATGTTTACCCAAATAACTTAGCTGAATTATTAAACTAGGCATGACATGTTTAAACTTGACAGAACAAACATTGTAGCCCTTTTAAAGCATCAAGAATGATTTGCTCACTGTGGTGAGACATTTACACAAGACTTATGTGTTGTTTCTGAAGTACAATGGTGAGAGCAGTTACATGGACTCTTATGAAACCTTCATCAGGAAACTTCTTGCCTGCAGAGATGCATCGGTGATCATTGTTAGCTTACTTTCTTAGGCTGTATTAAACCATTTTCTTCATTTAATAAATTGGACATTGCAGATTTTAGGTTTTTCAGTGAAAGGAAATGACCGTCCTATCCCCATGTCATGTATTTACATGACAGATCCAGATTATTTTTGTTGTATCTGTCTTTAACATTATTCCCACTTATAATGATGGCTACCATACTGCTGTTTTCTTCCTGTCCCCCATCAGATGCCGTGTCTCCTAAAAAAGCTTATATTCCAGACAGCCACCTATTGCCATGCATCAAATGGTAAAGATAAATAAATGCCTTTTTAAAAAACAAAACTAAAATCCAACATATTTAACATAAATCAGAGGAAATTCAAAGGTACATTTACTGTAGTGGTTGGGATAAACCACTTAAGATTGTCCTTATTTAAACCTTATTTAACAGGCATGTACATGTGCACACTCTATGTTATGTATCACCAACGTGATGTTACATAATCATCAATAATATAATAATCATATAATAATCACATAATAATGTGATGATTATGTACCATCATGTCAAATATCACATGGATAGATAGCTCACATTGCCAGCTCTTACAATTCTTGACTTCACAAACCCTGTTTTATAGCGATCTATTTGATAAAAAAGTGGTTATATTTGCAGTTTATTCAGCCTTCATCTAGGTGTTTCTAGATTTAAAGTTGATGTTCTTGTTCCATACGCCAGATGGAGAATCCGTGTTACAGTACAGCAAAAAATTCCCAAATATAATTGTTCTACTGCAGACATAAGAATTTAACATTTTAAAAACTGCTAGGGTAGTTAGGGAATTGGAAACTCAATACCCAGAAAACATTATTCTATCTAACATGAACATTCTGTCTAAATATTCAAATATGAAACCTCCCCAAATCCAGTCTTGTATAATTCCCCAAAAGAAGAAACTATGCCAAATTGAATATCCCAAGAGATTTGGGTTTTAGAACAAATGAGAAAATAAATATAAAAGCAGTCTGTTTTGCAGAAGTTATATTGTACAAATGTTGTAAAGGGGTTTGCCCAAGGAGAGATCTAAAGATAAATATTTGATCATCTCACAGTGGAGTGAGAACAACAAAGATAATTATCTAAAATATTTCAGAAAAATCCATAGCTTGGGTTTTAGAAGTACAATTCTAAATTTATCTACTTAGAAATAAGTCCCAAAATTTTTTATGAGATTAATGCCAAATAAGTGGGTAGGATCACCATTTAAAAATCTCTGTAAATTTTCCATGTTGCTGCCTGAAATACAATTACATCACACAGTGAATTTGAATAAGTGGTATTTATTCCCTTGGGTATAGAATTCTGGCAAGCAAATCTCACATTACGCCTCAATTAGAGTTGAAATAATTAATCTGTATGATTAATATATTAAACCATAAGTTGCACATTGAGGATGTAGATTTTTAATTGGGCTTGTTGTCAGCATTTTTCTAAACAATTTAAAAGTCACTTTGATTCACACAATGTCTTTATGTTCATTTAACACACAATTAAGTGCATGTCAATTGTCTGGAAAGTCTTTGCATAACCAATATGTTGAATGTTGGAAGTGGACTTGTTTTACTTTTTTTTTTTTTTTGCTTACATAATCTACATACCCCCCAAGTTCTGCCAGTTGCAAACAAGATAATATAAAGTATGTTAAATGATTAAATTATGCTACCTCGAATAAATGATTACAGTGATAGAGTTAAACCTATGCTCAGTTTTCCCCCTTCTTCTTTTAATCTTATTGTGGTTATATCTTGAGCTGGTTTTTTCTTTCTTTCTTTCTTTCTTTCATTCAATCTTTCTGTCAGATGCTTCTACTTGAAAAACGTTTCTAACATAAATAACCAAACCTTCTTCTGCAACTATGCTTTTTACCATCAAAAAACAAAAGGGGAGAAAAATGCTGCAGGCAGAGAGCAATGGTGTCTAATCTGCTAAAATAAACAATGTTTGGTTGTCTAGCTTGCTCAATATTTCTCTTCTATCTATTAATCTATTCCTTTTCCAAGTGCAGATCCTCATGTATAATCAACTGCAATTTAAGATATCTTGTATCCCAACCTCCACCAACAAATGTGAACCCCCAAAGGTGAAAACAAAGCAAAAAGGCCCTACAGATTAAAACTGTTTTTAAAAACATTTAAATAGTTAACTGTATACGTTCAAAGAGTATCACACACTTTATGGCATAGCATAAAGCTAGGTATACTGTGATGGCTATGGGAACCTGGAAGTACAGAGAGCAAATATGTGCTATGTCTTTGCTATGAAGTGGCAGTTCAAGATGCAAAGAAAATCCAAAAGCCAAAGAATTGGAAGAAGGTGAAAGTAAACAGAGAAGACAGAAAGATGAGATTTTACTAGGTGTAAGTCAGTAGATCATGTTTTAAACATAAAAAGCAGACATTAAGGGGATATTGTAATAAATGCATGGAATGAGGCCCAGTGATAGAGACATTTGGGAAACAGTGATGTACATACTTTGTTTCACATTTAACACGTGTTCACCCTATTTTCAAGCCAAGCTAAAAACCAAAGTTATCTATTTTAAATCTGCTAAATCTAATGAAACACTGCAAATACCTGCTGCAAAGAATCATTTGTTTCAGTTACTTGTAAAGAGTCGGGCGATAGACAAGACGCACTGAACTTAACTTGCTTTATTAGCACAGATTAACACATAACAACAGCAGCGGTTGGGACGCGTGCAGCCGCTTTTATACCCAAGCGGCTGCCGGCTCCCGGCCACTGACAAGC
>JANHFP010005024.1:38375-50880 GCA_032468135.1 Calamaria suluensis
AAGAATTCCGAACAAGCGGAGATCGCAGATCAAAATGACTTTCCAGCCGCTCCTTAAGGAAGAAGAAGTGGGACCGCGCGCCCACTTTTGAAAAAGGAGATAAATGGAAATAAATCCCGCTGAATTTCTTGCGTGGAACTTTGAGGTCAGGAAAGCAGCTAAAGAAAAGGCGATTGCAATTGTTTTTGGCTATTTTATATATATAAAAAAACAAAAAAACCAAGTACGGCATAAATCTGAGAACTGAACACACACACACCCCAAAAAAAGCTTTTTCGCTCAATACGGAACTGATTTTTTTAAATGGTTATTTTCTGTTGTTTCGCATTAGGAAGATGCTGGGAGTGGTGTATTCCCTTGAAAAGACGCTTGGAGCAGGAATTAATGTGTGTTTTATTTTATTTATTTATTTCGAAGATTTATTAGCGGGTTGGTATCTTTTATAGCTATTGGTGTGGCATGTAACAAAAACAGAAATAAAATCCGGAATCCATATAAATCCAATGAAAAACAGGCTAAGGAAACAATCTGTTAAAAGCAGCAATTCGTTATCATAAGTGCACGGGATAATTCTGTGCATGTTTACTAAGAAGCGAATTATATTACCGGAGGTTCAATGGCAATTACTCTGTGTGCCCAGAATTGCAGTTGGTTTCGTTTTGCAGAGCAATTATGTTGCAGAGCCGTTGGTTTTGTTAAAAGCCAAACAAACTTTCACTCTGGGTACAACTCTTGAATCAACTCTTCCAAGGTAAGGCAGGGATATCTGCATTCCAGCTGCCTCCAGCAGCCATTCTTTATAATCTGATACACCTGGGACTTCTCCCTTTACCCCCCCCCCCCAATAAATCATTATGCCATTGATTTTTATAAAGCCAAACTAGGCTGAGATCCAAAGTACATTTCCTGGGAAGCAAATTCTGTTGGAATGGGATTTTCTTCTCTTTAGAACTAGGAGGTTGAAAGAGCAAGGGTCAAAGAGAAACAATTCATCTTGCAAGTTCTGGTATTTCAAAAATACAAATGTTTTTTTAATGCTCATATTTTCCATCAATACAGAATAATCTCTTTCTATGCAAGCTTACAGCACCAACAACAGGTAGGAGTCGGAAGCTTTTCACTGGCACCAAACTAGGAAAATATGTTAAAAAATTAAGTGTTGTATTGCACTTTATGCATGTATACACAATTTAGGGCAGTGTGCACTCAGAAAAAAGCCTCCAACTAATAGTGTGACAGCAACTAGTATTACAGAGAGGGGTGTAATACTGTCCTAATAATAGCATATATGCAACAAAAATTATATTTGCAAAAATATCCATCTTGTCCAAAGTGGTGATTTCTAGATATGCTGGACAGATTCTTTAGTTGATGTGAGTTAAGGAATTTAACATAAGATGTGTAATAGGTGCCAATTGAGCCAGCTATTTTTCTTTTGTGAAGTCAGGAACCTAAAATATGTATTTACCTAGAAATACAGATAGCAGCTAACATTGTATTCTGCCTCTGGGTTACTACACAGTAAATGGTAAACTTTAGAAGCCATCTGCTCCTGGACTGGACCTTCAAGTTCCTTTCCCACATGCTTGTATAGACTGTGTGGCAAAGCTGAATTGATCTGTCTGAGTTGGAACAGACAGAGAAAAGGGTCTCTTATTATAGAGATGTTGTTTTTGGCAAAAAATATGTGCAGATTAAACTACAGAAGGTTTATCACAACTGCCCTGTTTCTCTTGTTGTAATACTACCCCATGGATTTTAATATTCTAAAAATGACAAAGAACTCTAGCTACAGTCTCAAACATATTCTTAATTTATAGCCCCCCATTCCACAGTTCAGAGGAAAAGGATTAGAATTGATATTCAAGAGCTATGATTTTATAAAATGTCTAATGGATGTTGGGAACTTACTGAACCTGAGAGTCACTCAAACATTATTAGATGATGAGTGATCAGGTTATTTAACTCTCCACTTGATGCCAATAGATTCCAGTGCCAAAAAAACTTACTACATTTCAATTCAGCTTCTTCACTGTATGAATCAAGCATGAATCATCAATTCCTATAGTTGGAGACTTGTCCCAGAGTTGCCCCAATTAAATGGTCTTCCGGTATTAGGGGGGATTAAGAGAATGGTGACAGCTACTGTTCCATAATTGCCAGTCATCTGGGCCAAGCTTTTACGGAAGATCTACTTCCATTGCTCTGCAGTACCCAAGGTGGCCAATGCCTTCCAGGGTAGGGAGATTAATATTAACTATCCACATTGTTATAATAAATGATGGTCCATCTCAAATTTTAAAAAGAAAAACGTAATGGCCCATGCTAGTTCTTACTTGTGCTGTCATCTCTGTTATTTTCATCAGGATTTTTACTATTGTTTGTTTTGTTTTGCTCTCCTTATGGCAGTTAGATTCATATCTGATATTTTGGTTCTGAGTGCCTCTGAGATTATCAGCCTTTCTACATATGTTCATATTCTTTGCTGTAATAGCTTTGCTGTAATAGTAAAATCTTCTATGCAGATTTTACGATACTAGAATACTACTTATCCTCAAGATTACAAGCTGCATTCACAAAGTCCAATACCCAATTTGGTTAAACCCATTCCATCTGCATAAGAATAGCAGACTGAGGTCCGAGATGTTGGGTTCCAATCTTCATTTAACCGTGGGATGTCCCTTGGATGTCTGTTTCTCAGCCTAACATACTTTAAAGCAGGGGTGTCCAAACTTGGCAACTTTAAGACTCATGGACTTCAACTCCCGGAACTCCTCAGCAAACTTTGCTGGCTTTGAGAAGTGTTAAGAGCATCACAAATGGGAAGTAGAATCTGAATAGCATCTTGAGCTTTTTGGATTTTTTTTTCCTTTTTAAAAGTGTGGATGTGAGTGTGAAATGGAAACATGTTCTAGAAGTCTTTCCAGATTTGCACAAAGGTGTCGAGGGGTAACGTGTCTCCACAGATCCAGCCAAAATTTGTGTTGTCAGTTTGAGCAGCTGCCAACCTGACCATTTCTATATTGGGCATAAGGAGAAGGGGGGGGGACATGGCTTTCAGCTGCTCCCTCTTGTCTATTTAGAAAATGGATGTGGAACTTTTATGTTTCAGAGCAATCCATTCTCAGTGTTTCAACAGGACTATGGTCACTTAACAAGGAGATAACATTGTAAGTAGAAAATCATAAATGTCATAAGAAAGATTGATTACCAATTTCACTTTATTATTTCTCCTTTAAAAGTGCATTCCGTGCTGGCTACTTTTATCATCTCTGTTCTTTCTCCTCCCTCCTCTTTCTTTCCTCTTCTTATCAGTTCAGTTTCTATTGGTGAGCAATCCTTCTTGGATTGGTAAGTCATTACTTTTCCTCTGGGCCTCCCCAATTCTGTTTTATCCGCTGCAGAAAATTAATTTGTGTCCATCTCTGTTTATTAGTCTGAACCCTGGCATTACAAGGTCTATTATCTCTTGAAAGGAAAGGAGGAGGAATCCAAACATAATCAAGAAGCAACAAGGACTTTTAGAATCCTGGTGTGGCAAAACAAACTCCTTTCCAAGAGTTAAAATAAATACTCAAGAAAAAGTTAAGAATGTCAAAGGAAATGCATTGCATGTCATACAATTGCATGTAATAAGGTTTTGTCGCTTCAAAAAGAAAAGAAAGCAAGGATTTTGGAGTGGGGAAATAACAGTGAAGGAATGGAAATGCTGGAATAGGGAAGACATTAATCTTCATCTGTTGGCTCCTCTTCCAATCATAATCACCTCTCAAACAGCTTTTACCCTGTTGATGCCAAGAGCATGTTAGCCCCTAACAACCACTAAAATCAGGGTTATTTAGAGCTTTGAATCAAGCACAACAGTCGAGCTGACATAATAGGCTAATATCCTAAGCCATAATGAGCATATGGTTTATTCAGTAGCCACCAGGCAAGCAAGCTATTCCTGGAGAGAATTTATCCATTTGGCCACTAAGAGACAAGCCCAACCTGATTGCACATAATGAATCAAACTATGGCTTACTAAACTATCTGAGACCAAACACAAAGAAATCATAGTAGAATTTCTGAGTAAATATGGGATTGCAACAAAATAGTTTGCAACAATGTCCTATAAGAATCCTGGTCAAAGGACAGGATATTGATGATCTTGATATATTATAAGAATCTAGAAAAAGAGTTGGCAACTATTTAATAATGTATCCAAGAGGCTTCATGATCAGTTCTGATGTTTTCATGGATGGATGGATGGATGGATGGATGGATGGATGGATGGATGGATGGATGGATGGATGGATGGATGGATGGATGGACTGACCAAATCACTAACAACATACCCACTTTAGCCCATTTTGCCATGACAACATTGGAAATGCTTTCTTTTCTCCATCTATGTACCAAATCCCCACATTTCCTGAGATTAAGAGTAACCTTCAATAAAGACAGTTTTAGTATTGACAAATACCATCTTTAATTAAATGTATTATGAAATCTATAGCTCTGGGTTATACCAACCCTTCCTGCTGCAAATGTGATTGTAAAATGGCAAGGGGGTGCTCAGATAGATCAAGGTAAAAAGAAAGGCAAATTATGCATTCAAGGGAAGCAAACCAGAAGAATCACCAAGAAGCTGGTTTTAGCTGTTACAAACACCATTCATTAGCTCAACAATCAAACAAATGCATAACTGTTAATTTTAGGAAAGATCTCCAGTTTTTAACTCTTAGTTCATGAGTGTTTTGGGACCCAGGGGAGATTGCCCCTCCTGTTATCCAACAGGCCAGATAGGTATTTCTCAGGAATTCTCCAGTGCCATTTCAGAAGTTCTCCTAGTATGAGTACTGTGGTAGTAACAACCAAAGACTATACTAGCAGGAAGCAATAGGCATTTCAGGTCAAGCTAATTTTTTACTTGTTGCTTTGTTGTCTGATAGTGATCACTGTCATATTAGCAATGTGGTGGTCATATAGATTAGAGATGTGCATGTCAAGAAATCCTTGCTTATAATTATTTATAAAAGCACTATTATTTATACACCTAGTTAGATCCCTGGACTATTTAGTGCCAGGACCAGATAGGGGTTGCCATCTAGGTTTGCAGGCTAACAAGGTTTTCCTAGAAATAGGAAAGACTGAATGGTTTTAATTCTAAACTACTTTTAAGTATAGAACTCTATATCTTGCTAAAACTATTTATTTCACATTCACCTTCCACCCTATACCTGTCTATCAAGATAACAAACGTTTCTAAACATGTCTGAGTTGCAGCTGCGATCTACAGAACCAGATTAAACAACTCAGGAATTCAGTATCAGTGGAGAAGTAAGCCTTGTTGAAATGAATTCAGTGAGGTAACTTCTAAAGGAGTAGAGATCCTTCTTTTGAAGGAGAAAATCACTATGTTCAATTTACTGATGCATTCACATAAGGAGCCCAAAGGACAAACACTGAAGCCCCAACTCACCCCCAAACAACAATAGAAAACACATTTCACCAGTATGTTAGATCGTACCCGAAGAGATTGCAGTTATAGATCTAGCAACAATTGTAGGAATATATGGGGATGTGTGCACACCCTTCACTTTTTGGCTGTGAGAGAGAAGGAACTGCTCCTTTGCCATCACTGATTTTTTTTCTCTTAGGGAAACATCAAGTGGCGCCTCTATCACATTAGACTCACAGATTGTGAGATCAAAACAGAAAGTGGAATTATGAATTAACCTCCAAATGTGCCATGTTTACATGTGTGTGTGTGTACGTGTGCATGTGTGTGTGCCCATGCAGACACACGTACAAAGCAGCTGCTCAAAAAGCTGAGAGCCCTGGCACTGTTTAGAACCCAGGCCAAATAAATTCCCATCAATTCAGCAGATACAGCCACTCTAAATGGAAGTCCTGATCCCCAGCCCTCCCCTTTAGTGTATCGGCCTGAAGAGGCAGAATTTAATACCTGCCTGATTGTAGCAGCCCTGAAGAAACCTGATTGAACATGTCCTCTTTTCAGGTGAGTGTGTGTGTGTGTGTCTTTGGGCACAGGGCTTATTTGTGTATAGATTACAGCGCCTACCCTTAAAAGCTTTTAAGACAGAGGAGAAAAGAACAAATGAACCAATTCCAAGGGAAAAAAAAGTAGACAGCATTAGGTTACCTTTCCATCACTCATTATTTTTCTTTTCTCCCCCCCCCCTCCCATTTCATTTCCAAAGGCTAAATTTAGTGAATACTTTTCACATTAAAAACTTGTCAGGTATTCATGTCGAAAGAGGCTTCTGGTTTGGTCTCTTGGGGGAGTTCCCAAGAAAGAGAAAGCTCTTAAAGTATAACGGAGAAGGAAGGGAAAGATTTTTCAGCATTCCTTTTCCACCCTTTACAAATTCAACTTTCTGGATCTATTAAAGAGAAAGAGACACCTTAGCCTCATTCTCTGGTTACAAGGCTGTCCTGCTGGCATAATTTAACAAGTGCTTCCCACGCTGGTCTTGACCTCTGAGTGGGTAACCTTTCCCCCCCCCCACCCCACCACCACTACAGGCATCTATAACAACAATGTGGGGTGTGTGAATGCAAAACTGATGGAAGGCTGAGGGCAAGGCAAGTGGAGTCAATGCAGGGAAGACGAAGCAGCGATGGGTGTGTTTAAACATTCTCAGACAAAAGACACTGCAATTCTTATAAAGATCATTGTGTTTCTCAAGCGGTTTGTACAACCAGGCATTTGACTCTGGAAAGCAGTCCAAACGTGATATATATCCTCAGCGGAAGGCGGGGAAGGTAGAATTGGAAAAGGTGTAGGCGAGTCAAAGCAGGATGATTTATTTTATTTGTAGCTGCATCCCAGCCATCACTTGCAGCTCACGGTTTCTAGTAAGAATGCGAAAAGGCTATTTTCTATCTGTGTGATTTCCTGCAAGCTTTGGTGATCCCAGCCTCAGGCAGGCAGGAATGTTAACATTCCAAAGCCTTTCCCTGAACGATTGTTCTGATCAATTTCTTCTATATATGGAATGATGCAGCAAAGGTAAGTTGGTAATTGGTAATGACCTGAAAGCCAGGAACTGGACTCTTCAAAATGGTTTTAATGCCCAGTGCATTTCAATAGAAACCCCCCCCCCCACTTGAGTCTGGGTTTTTTTTTTAAATTAACATGTGGACCCCCAGTTATTCTTCTGATTGCAAACTCAGAAGGAAGATGTAGATGAGGAAGAGCCCTATCCTGGCCATGAGACTTACAAACAGGCTGTTGGAAAAGCAGGATGAATTAAGACCATGATTCACCAGACCACTAACCACGTAGGATAGTCTGTGGATCGGACTTATTGTGGTATAAAGCCAAACTTTGCAGAATGGCCCCTTAGTTACACACACTCCATCAAACTCACATTGCACGTCTGGAATTGTAGTTTTTCAACTTCATCACTAGGGAGGATAACATACAAATATTGCCTTGCGGCCAATATAGCATTTCAGAAGAGAGAAAATAGTTTCAGGCAAACAGACAAGGCAAGCTAACTGATGCAATGTTTTAATGGGATGTGAGTTGGTGACCTGGGGTGGCATCCCTGGACACTTGCCAAGTGTTAACAGGCAGTCTGGATAAGCAAACTGAATTCAGTCACCTTAAAACTTGGCAAATGACACTTGGTTCAGAGCAAAAGAGTTTCAGTAAATCAAAAGCAATAGAGCAGTGCAGCAGCTAAGACCACAAGCTATATTAATACATAGTATGGTTTCTTTATATTTGACATAGTGGGTTGTATGAACCAGTCATCATGGTTGATAAACTATAGTTTATTGCTTAACATGATATGTGAACTAAATGGATGGTGGCTTATTAGGATGATGTGTGAACCTCATCACTTCATATATTTGTTTATGGTTCATTTTACTGTTGACCAGGCAGTAGGAGGTGGCAGTGAAAGAGCAGCAAGTTGAGATGGGAATCAGTGGTAGAAATGAAAAGTATGGACAGCAGCACGGTAGGAATTGGGAAGGGAAAGGAAGTAAGTAATGCTGCAGATGAAGGCAAGGAGTTGGGCAACTCTGTAGGTTCTGATTGTGTTCCTGCTGGAGAGAGGATGAGTTCTAAACTGTCTTCACAAAGGAGCCAAAGAGTTTGTAATGCCATTACCAATCTGATGATTGGTAATGGCAGATGATAAAGGATGAAGGTTGGGTACTAGGTAGCAACCCAATCTTATAAAAAAAAAGTTCAGTGCTATTGAAATAATGGATTCAATTCTTCAAGACCTGATTGAAATAATTGCATACGGAGCTTTGCTGTATGACAGGGGTGTCAAACTCCATCTCATCGAGCGCCACATCAGGGCTGTGGTTGACCTCAGGAGGCCAGCTAGGTGTGGCCAACTGCGTGGACATGGCCAGCTTGACACCACTCCCCAAATTGCTGGCATGTTTCTTCTTAGCATTGAGTAGACTGGGCCAAAACCACACTGATCTGATGTATCCTCTTCACTTAGGGTAGACCAGACCGAAGCCACATGGGCCCGCCCCTCACATTTTCCAGGATGGTTCCATGGGCCAGATCCGACCACATCGCCCATTGGCTTTGCGTTTGACACCCCTGCTTTGTGACGTACAGCACTGACAGATCTACGTAATCACACTATACATGCAAGTATTTGCAACTTGCCAGTTTGCTTCCAGGTGCAATTCTAACAGCCCAACAAGACAAAGTAGACAAGACAAAGAAACCATTACCATCTACATCATGACTATTTTTATTGTAGCAGTATAGTAGCAGATTCTTGAAATTCTAAATGTGCTTCCCTTCTCCCCTTCACATTTATCTTCATGTAAACTAGTCTGAAATGCTTTCTCTAAGATTCTCTAAGGCCATGATGGCAAACGGTGGAGCCATATCGGTGGGCATGCAAGTGTTTCTCTAGCTCAGCTCCACAAACTTATTTTCAGGCCTTCCAGGACCATTAGAAGTCAGGAAACAGGCTGTTTCCGGCCTCCAGAAGGCCTCTGGGGTGGTGGGGAAGGCTGTTTTCACTCTTCCCAGGCTTCTAGAAAGGCACTGGAGCCTGGGGAGAGTGAAAAATGGGCCTACCAGACCTACTGGAGGTTGGCAAATGGGCCATTTTCATCCTCCAGAGGTCATCGCATGCAGTCACGTGCCAAAAGGAGGGGGAGTGCAGGAGGCAGGTGCACATGCACATGGGGACACGGTGCATTGAATTATGGATGTGGGCACGTGTAGGATTCCCAACACTCCCCCTGCTTTTGTCGTGCGACTGCAAACATGTTAGCCATCACTGCCCTAAGGTAATGGTTATCGCCTATAAAGTCCTACATGGCATAGAGACGAGTTATTTGAGGGTACAGCTGTATTTGCCCAGCCTATTCCTACTGATAGGATTAGTCTGCTGTAGGTTTCTTTCACTGAACTATGCCACCTAGCAGAACCCAAGAGACATGCCTTCTCTACCATAGCACCTCCCCTGGACTGAGACTCCCACTGGTGACTGCTTGCTCTCCCAGGCCCTGGGCTTCCCCCTTTGTTGAGTTAGTTGTTGGTGACATCATTTGGTGTTTGCTGGGTTATTTTGCTCTCTTTTTCAATGTTGAAGCCTGTTTCTATTGTTTGTTTGCCTCTGTTATATCTTGTTAATGTTTTCTTGGCGTATGGTGATCTGTCCATAGTTATGTGACATTGGGTGGCATCGAACTGAATAAATAAATAAAATAACTTCAAAATTGGGCTCCAGAAGAAGTATCCATGGGTTGTTTGGTAACCAGGGTATCATTATCCGATTTTGCTAGGTAAGAAACTCCATCAAACAATTTCATTTGGAATGAACAAAAAAATGCATTTAGTTTTGCCATGCAGCATGAAAACAGAGCTCTAAGTGTGTTTCCTGAGTGATATTTGGTTTTGGGGAGGGAATGCGCAAGGACAAATTAATTCTTAGTGGGATTCCTTAAACTTGTTACTCCAGTACTAGAGTTTACATGCCTATAAGGTCCCATGTCTCATCATCATTTTGCTGGACCTTTGTCGTCTTCATCTCATTTTCCTAAGCCTGTAGACCATTAAAAGAGTCCAAAGGAACAGCATGCTCTCCCCAGTTGCAAAGAGGAAGAGGAGCACTGACACAGTTTGCACTAAGTTCCCATCCAAATCTCCAGTAGGCATTGAATGTGGCACCTATTGAAAGATACTATCTTTGTTCAGAATAAACTATGTTATGCTATTAAAACATTATTGCTTGTGAAGCTGTGAAGGGAAAAGGGAATTCTGGAAGAATATAGGGTGGTCATTCATTCTATATGAATATCCTAAAAACTAATGGTTCCCCTTGCACATGTGTGCTAGTTGTTCCCGACTCTAGGGGGCGGTGCTCATCTCCGTTTCAAAGCCGAAGAGCCAGTACTGTCCGAAGACGTCTCGGTGGTCATGTGGCTGGCATGACTAAATGCCAAAGGCGCACAGAACGTTGTTACCTTCCCACCAAAGATGGTCCCTATTTCTTCTACTTGCATTTTTACGGACTTTCGAACTGCTAGTTTGGCAGAAGCTGGGGCAAGTAATGGGAGCTCACCCTGTTATGAAGCACTTTCAATCAACAAGCTCAGTGTCTTAACCACCGAGCCACCACATCTCTTTTATTCATATATAAATGTTGCATCTTTCTTAGTCCCCTCATCTAGAGTGTCACATGAACGCATGTTCGTGTCTTTTGGCGACCAAGCTTAAAACCTGTCTGTGAATTCCAGATATTTTCTAGCTTCAGATCCTCCCTTCTGCCACACCTGATCAAGGAATTATTTGCTTTCAGAAAGTACATTCAAGAGAGGATTAGAAACCGAGGCAACCAAGCACTAAAGATCAGCAAACATGCATACTGGAAAATTCCTTTCAGATTGAATCTGTGGGAAACTGTTGTTACCCTCAAGAAAACTTTTCCATCCCAGATACAACTTGCCTTCCATGAGGACTGCTTAAGAATTAAGCTGAACACTCATGATGCAAGGACCTTAGCAATGGATAAGCTCTTACTCTATTCACTTCTCTAAAATAAAAGGCTTGTTGTGCTTCCCACCATACTTCTTCCATTAAACTGTATTTTCCTTCCAGTTGATTGTAAATAATTCCTTGGACACTCTGGTGTCATTTTCTTGGCAACAGCAGAGACAATGTTTGCCCATGCCTTCTGATTTTTCTTTTAAGTTTTTCAATCTACTGTACAGTCTATGTAAGTCTAAATGCAAACCAGGTCCAGACAAGGTCAGCCAGTCAGAGTTGGGTCTCAGCAGGTTCTGACAAGTTCTGGAGAACTGGTAGCAGAAATTTTGAGAAGTTCCGAGAACTGGTAAATGCCACCTCTGACTGACCCCACCCCATCTATTATCTGCCTCCAGAGTCCCAGATGATTGGGAAGAAATGGGGATTTTGCAGTAACCTTCCCCTGCCACACCCAAAATGCCACACCCACAGAACCAGTTGTAAAAAAATTTGAATCCCACTAGTGCAGCCAGGTAATGCTACCTCATTGTATACTTCTTTACGATCTTTAATGATTGGGAGACTGTCCAGCCTGTCACGTAAACAGGAAAAGAGGGAAACTACAGCTCTATTCCAAAGGCAAAAAGAAAAAAAAATGCAATGTGAGTTTTCACATAATTTATCTGCAGAAATAGTTCATAGCAACCTATCCGGATACCCTAGGTCTCTAAATAAAAGTTACATTTCCACGGCACAATTGTGATTGTGACATGATGCCATCTCAAGTCTTCACTTTGTTTTTATACTTTGTATTTATGTTATATTTATTTTCACTTTATTTTTGTTAAATAACTTGAAAAATATGTATGGATGCTGTGATACATTTTTAAAAAAAAAAACAAAACAAAAAGATGAAAACTGAAACTGCTTAATGATCCTGGAATAGAAAGAGACAGATAACAAATATCAGCTTGCTTTCCTGTGACCTGAAGACAGTCAATTTATGGGTGCAGTAAAGGTCATTGTTTTTGTTAGAAGGGGCCAATGTCAGTAGAAAGGAAGTCTGCTTGGAACAGCCAGAATGTAGAATACCAGATCAGCATATATTCAATCACTCCATGTTGTTATCAGATCCTTCCTGTCGGTAATAAATGTCATGTTATACTGTAATTTAAACTCTTGTGTGTCCTTTGTATCTTTTCTAAAGGATCTAGACCAGGGGTCACCAACCTTGGCAACTTTAAGCCTGGCGGACTTCAACTCCCAGAATTCTTCAGCCAGCATAGCTTCTTAGCATAGCTGCCTGGAAAATTCTGGAAGACGAAGTCCACAAGTCTTAAAGCTGCCAATTTGAAGACCTGTGGTCTAGAGTCCCTGTAATCTGGTGGGCTTTGTGACTCTCTTCTCTGTTCCTTTGGCATAGGGTCCAGGCAGCACTGTGGTTGTGCATGCCAATAAAATAGATAGATAGATAGATAGATAGATAGATAGATAGATAGATAGATAGATAGATAGATAGATAGATAGACAGACAGA